>CM042171.1:2532292-2538734 GCA_023376005.1 Doryteuthis pealeii | reverse complement strand
AAAAAGAGAGAGATATACTCACACCACAGTTCATATTATATATATATATAATATATATATTTATATATAATAAATTCGTACACTGAACAATTTCTCTTTTTGGGTGTTTTTCTTTCTTCTTTCTCACAAGTCCCTGCCCTGTCATCATCAATCAACTTTATGAGATTGTCTATCGACTGACCAATGGAAAAGATGGCGCAATCATATTGTACGGTTGGCAAACTTAAACATAGTGTCGTGGGTCTCTTAAAATCATCAGCCAATGAACGTTCATTACTCCATTGAATAGACGGGAACGATGCAGTATCTTGAGAGAAATAGTTAAATTATTTTCAACCCACACCTCCAGAAATGTCAAGAAAACACTCTTCTTGGTTATAACAGCTATTTGTGAAACGTGCATATATATATATATATATATATATATATATATATATATATATATATATATGTGTGGTGGTGTTGTGTGTGTGTGTGTGTGTGTGTGTGCTAATTACTCTCCAAAACCTTTGAGAATTGATCTACGGAAAATGTTATTCCTAGTTTTCTTTCCGCAGTTGTCGCCCCTTGGCTTAGGAAGCTTACGCTGAATACAGATAAGCTTACTATTAACATATTGCTCATACAATCTTTGAAAATCCTCCGAATGTTTCAGTTCTACATAATCAAAACAGATCAGAATATATATTTATATATGTGGGAAATTATGTGCTTAATTAATGTCATACCTAATTTTGTTAATTAATTAATTATAACTAAATGAACTAGGTGTGCATATCGGTTTAAATGTATAGCGTAAACAACTCGAGAAAATGTCATCTCTGTATGTACATTTCAGCCCATTAGGCCTCATCAGCAGAACTAGAGACAGGTCAGTGCTTTGTGCGTGATTCGAACCCTACCTGTCAGGCTGACAGGCGGACATTCTAACCACTTACACTAGCGGACATTCTAACCACTTACACTAGCTGGCTTAACCCTGACGGGTAGGGTTCGAATCAAGTCGATTGCACGTGCAATCGACTTGATTTTAGGTTTAAAAAATATTGAAATCCCTACACGTGTTTCAACCAGGTGTATGTCCCTGTATACATTGTATTCTATCTTGAATTATTTTAAATACGAAATGAAATAAAATGAAATAATACTAAATAGAATACAATGTATACAAGGACAGACTCTTGGTCGAAATACGTGTGGGCATTTCAATGAATTATTTTTTATCCATACAACATTTTCTTTCCATTTAACTTTCAGCATAATTGTTGAAATCCCTTCCATTTTTTTTCACTCACACACACAACAAACACACACAACACACACACACACACATATAATATATAATATGTTATTACCTCCCACTTTTAATTCCTTGCTACTACTCGTTTCCTTGTTAAAAACGAGAATACGAAACCAAGCCAATGTGTTTCCTAACTGATGATGGGCAACTGTGATTGGCCGAAAAGCGGCTCGTTTTGAAACGCGTTGTGGACTGTTACACTAGTTACACCCCGAACAACAAAAAAGATGGCCCGAAAATTAGAAAAGGATTCAAAACCAAAACTTGTCCGATCAAGAAATTGTCTGGTATAGTTCCAAACAAACTTGTATAAAAGAAAAATAATGCGAATACAACTTATATATATATATATATATATATATATATATATGTGGTGTGTGTGTGTGTGTGTGTGTGTGTGTGGTGTGTATGCGTGTGGGTGGTTAGAATATATAGGATATGGAATTGATATTTTTCTGTTATCTAACAACTTCTTGTGAAAATGTGTAGAAACGACTTTTCATTTTTAGTGTATAACTTTATTGAACAACAAACAAATAACGATAATATATAATATAAAAAAATTGAAGTTTGAGTTATTACTAGACATTTAGTTAAAATCTGAGTTTGTATCGACGATAAATAGTAAAAGGGAATAAAGAAACGAAGAAGAAAGAAAAGAAAGAAAGAAAGAGGACATGAATAGAATTAGATATTAAATGCAATAAGAAAGATTGAATGAAGAAAAGTAAGTTAGAAAGAGCACAGGCAAAGAAGAAGAAAAAAGAAAATCTAAGAGACAAGATAGAAGGAAAGAAGGAAAGAAAGTTAGATGGAAAGATATGAGAAAGTTGAAACATAAATAAAACCAAAAAGCTCAACAGAGAATTGACGGACAAAGAAAGAAAGAAAGAAAGAAAGAAAGAAAGAAAACGTTCTAATATAAATTTAAAAAAATCTCTAATGAGTATTCTAGAAAGTAAAGGAAAGAATGAACGAAGAAAGTAAAGGAAAGAATGAACGAAGAAAACTGGAGTATATTAAAGAGAGAAAACATAAAAGAAAGACAGGAATAAGAAAGAAAGAAAGAAAGAAAGAAAGAGAAAGTAAGAAATATAATTATAGATAGAAAAACTCAAAACAGGAATTGAAGAAGGAAGAAAGAAAGAAAAAGAAAGAAGAAAGAAAGAAAAGAGAAAGTAGGAAATAATTATAGATAGAACTGAAAACAGAATTGAAGGAGAAGGAAGAAAAGAAAGAAAGAAAGAAAGAAGGAAAACGGAAGTGAAGGAAGGAGAGAGAAAATGCGTAATATAATTAAAGACAAAAACAAAAGAAAGAAAGAAAGAAAAGAAAGAAAGAAAGAAAGTTCTACTGTAATTTAGATTAAAACTCTAATGAGAAGAAGTAAAGGAAATAATGAAGAAAATAAGAAAGAAAAAAATTAAATACGAAAATAGATAGAAACTTCAAAATAGAATAGAAGGAAAAAGAAAAGGAGAAATGAAGAAAAGAAATGTGTAATAGAATTAAAGAGAAAATTAAAAGAAAGAAGAAAGAAAGAAAGAAAGAATCAAAGAAAGAAATTACAATATATTCCAAAGAAGGAAGAAAGGAAAACGTAAGACAAAGTAAAAGTGAAGAAAAAAAGGAGGGAAGAAAGAATAAGCATGGAATCATAGATGAAAAGAATGAATACAAGTATGAAAAAAGAAAGAATGAAAAAAGAAAGAATAAAAAAGAAAGAATGAAAAAAGAAAAAGAAAAAAGAAAGAATGAAAAAAGAAAAAGAAAAAAGAAAAAAGAAAGAATGAAAAAAAAGAATAAAAATGAAAGAATGAAAAAAGAAAGAATTTAAAAAAAAAGATAAAAAATAATAAATGCAATAAAAGAAGGAATGGATTAATGCAACAAAAATGAAAGAATAAAAGTGAACGACGAAAGAAAGAAAAAATAACAAAAATAAAGAGTAAAAGCAAAGAAA
Source organism: Doryteuthis pealeii (assembly GCA_023376005.1). NCBI lineage: Eukaryota > Metazoa > Mollusca > Cephalopoda > Myopsida > Loliginidae > Doryteuthis > Doryteuthis pealeii. The sequence goes on along the minus strand of CM042171.1, from coordinate 2,535,471 downwards.
GAAAGATAAATGAAATACAAAATTCAATAAAAAAAAAGGAATGAATATAAGTGAACAAAGTATTGTGGGTTTTTAAGGGGTCAAAATAAGACAAACATGACGGGTAACAATGTAGACAAATGTATTTAACAAAAGAGTAGAAAATTTACAGCAAAGAAAGTGGAGATTGCGTCCGACCAATATAGTTACGAGCTGACTCGCATTTGCTTCCCGTCAAGCCACAATTGTTCCTATTACTTATAGTAGCCGTCGGCGCATTCCATTATTGTCCATAGGTTATATCACCTATAACATAAAGAAAGAAAAAAAGATAACAAAATGAAAGAGTAAAAGCGAAGGAAGAAAGAAAGAAAATAAATGAAATACTAAATTCAATAAAAGAAGGAATAAACTGAAGCAACAACAATGAAAGAAAAACGTGAATAAAGAAAGTAAGAAAAAAGAACAAAATGAAAGAGTAAAAATGAAAGAGTAAAAGCGAAGAAAGAAAAAATGAAAGAAAGAAAGAAAGAAAGAATGAATGAAAGAAACAAATAGATAAAGAAAGAAAGAAATGAAGAAAGAAAGATAAAATAAATACAATAAAATAAGGAATGAAGTAAGTAAGTAAAATTGTCGGGGTGGCCTAATATCGATATCAGTCAATCAGCGAGAGAGTCTATCCCCTTTTTAATAGCGCTAGACGAAGGAGATTGTTTTTGCGTCTGAGGTGGAGCACCACACGCACCATCAGCTCCTTATTCTACCACACAGATCCTTGCGCTACTCATACGTTGAGTTAGCGAGGGTCGGTATCGAACCTTGTGATTTCTAGCCAAACGCTCTACCGACTGAAGCTAACCCGGGTAAAGCAACGAAAATGAAAGAATAAAGGGAACAAAGAAAGAAAGAAAAAAGAACACAAACTGAAGAGAAGAAAGAAAGAAAGAAAGGAAGGAAGAAGAAAGAAAGAAAGAAAAAGAAAGAAAGAAAAAGATAAAAGAAAATAGAAAATACAATAAAAGAATGAATGATGTAAAGTGACAAGAATGAAAGAATAAAAGTGAACAAAGAAAGAAAGAAAGAAGAACAAAAATGAAAAAGTAAAAGCGAAGAAAGAAAGAAAAAAAGAATAAGAGAGAAAGAAAGAAAGAAAGAAAGAAGAAAGATAAAAGAAATACTAAAGGCAATAAAACAACAAATGAATTAATGCAACAAAAATGAAAGAATAAGTGAAAAAAATAAGAAAGAAAAAAGAAGAAAAATGAAAGAGAAAAAGCGAAGAAAGAAAGGAAACAAAGAAAGAAAAAATGAATATATAAATAAATAAAGAGTGAACGAGCCAAAGAAACTTGACGAAAGAAAGATAAAATGTCATAAAAGACAAAATAAGGAAGCTACCAAAAAATCTTGGCCCTTTGAATGGACCAAAGTCGATAAAGAGAAAGAAATTGTGAAAAAATAAAATTAGAAATAAAATAGAATAAAATTTTAAAAAATGAAAAAATCATCGTCAAACAATCGATTAGAAATTAACAGAAATAAAAAATTAAAAAATCGATCTTAAAAAAACAAATATATAAATAAAAAAAAATTTTTTAAAAAGCGGGAACTAATAAAATTTTACAAGCAAATTATCAACAAAAGAAGAAAACGGTGAGAATTGTCAGAACTAACTAATTGATAAAAATCGGACAAAAAAAAATGATCGCATTATTTACAAAAGTGAGACGGGGTGAACATCAGCAAACACGGAAAGAGTTGAAGATGAAATGTATAAAACGGGGCGTGGCTAAAACGAATTGACAGGAACGTGGGCGTGGCTTAGCTTCCTTTGATACACAACCGGCCAAGCAGTCAATAATTTAGAGTGAAGCGTGTGTTCGCTGTGTAGCCGTTGCTTTTCAGATACAATTATTTGATATAGAAAATGACGGTTTGGGGCGTATATCCTTCGAGTAACAAGCCAGCCGGTTGGTGCACGCTAGCGTAACGGTTATTGTCCTAGAAGAATGGAATCGGAGATTCGAGTTCAAATCCGGGATGAATCTGATGGCATTTCACATGGTGCTAAATTTCCTCAGGAAAGGCATGAATCCACCTGTTCCCTTACCCAAGCATAGCTATGGGTAAATAGTAGGGTTCTGAAGCGTTTGTTAGGCAACCAGTCTAGGAGAAGGAAAACTACAAAAATGGATAAATAAAATAAAAAGTTAACATCTTAATTGCCCATCTTGGTTATAAAATGTGGGAGTCACTAACAGCTATATAAATAGGCGCATTGCCAATAACACCACCCAACTTGAAACAAACAACTCCCTAACCTAATTGAAAACTCGTTATTCAGGTGCCCTCACCAAGGAAATATACACACATGGTAGTACACACCTAAGTCCATACATATCATGCGCGCACGCACACACACACAACACACACACATCACCACACTTGCTTACTTGTCACAATCCAACACATTAGCCAGTATGACACAGGGAATACTCAAATAGTTTTTATTTTGCACAGTTTCAGATGGTTTCAATACTAATCATTTTCAAAATGATAAATTTGACCCATAGGTGGGACCCTGACTTCGAGTCAGAGTGGACATGGGAGTAATGGCAACTTCCCCTGTTAATGGTTATAATATCTATTTTTGGTTTTACTCCTGACCTGCTATAATCGCACTGGGTACTTTTTTATACATTTTTCTCATTTACATTCATTTATCTATCTATCTACTATCGATCAATTATTATTATTATTATTATTATTATTATTATTATTATTATTATTATTATCCAAGTGGATTCACCTTCCCAACCCAGTCGTGCCAGTTTTGTTTTCCCGTTGTGCTTATTATTAATTACTATTATTAATTATTATTTGCTCCTTTTGAGTTTCAACATCAGCATTAGCTGATGGTTTATTCACTGGAGTCTGAGTGACAGCAAATCTCCTTAGGTCTCCAGGACTCCTCTGAGTATTATGCAGATTGCGCAAGTGGCAGTGTTCTGAATGGTTTCAAATCCTCTCTGATTTCCAAAACTTTCCAAACCCTTTTCCAATCCTTTTGGGACTGTTCCAAGTGCAGCCAACTACAGTTGGTATCACTTTCACTTTCATATTCCATAACTTTTCAGTTCTCTGGCAAGATCCAGATTTGTCCATTTTTTCCTTTTTCCTTTAGCTTCACCCTGTGA
>CM042171.1:2524792-2529792 GCA_023376005.1 Doryteuthis pealeii | reverse complement strand
GGCAATTCAGTCTTGAAATATTATGATAAAAGTTTTTGTGTGCCCCTAAAGTTGCAGCGCCTCCTGTGACTATGAAGTCCTATGTTTGAGAAACATTCTCGACCACAGATTTTGCATTTGTAGGTTGTCCCTGTAGATGATGATGTCCCGATGCTTTGTTGTCGTTGCTTTCTTATGACCTTTTAGCTTCATGATGTTGTATCAGGGTGACTTCTGACATGTACAGTCCTCTATGGAGATTCTGCCGCCACCGAAGGCGGTCTTGAGCCAAATTTTCCCAGCTGGAAGGGACAATGCCAAATGTCTTTTACCAGATGTTAAAAATATAGCCGTGAATCATACACAATTTCGGTTGGCATTAGGCATATATATAATATATATATATATATATATATATATATATATATATATATATATATATATATATATATATATAAGAATCGACATACGCACACACACACACACTCACACAAACGTCATAAAAGAAGAATACTTGATGTCATATTTCAAACCGTCTATCTTTCCAGCGTTTCTCGATTTTCAAATTACTCTAAGAACGTTAACTCTCTTTCAAAACATCTTTGAACAGATTGATAAACAAGGACTATCACAGTCTCCTTATTATGCTGTGATAAGATTTTTTTTTTTACTCTTCCTTATATCAACAAAAGCCCTGAAGAAGATCTACAAAACAGATCGAAACTCGAAGTTGAGTTATCGTTAAATGTTTTCGTTTGATTTGTTATTTAATTCGCTGTAAAGAATAATTCAATGTATGAAAAGACATACTAATTACATATTTCGAAAGATTTTTTTTCTAACCAAATAAATATTTTTAAGATAGGAACAGAAATATGCGATAAATAAGATTTGATTTTATGTTAAAAATTATACTACGGAAAATTATACTATGAAAAAAGTATACTACGAATTCTAGGCTGACTGAAGCCAAATATTATTTTTTTAAGTCGCTGTAAAAAATAATTCAATGAATAAAAACTCAATCAAATTACATATTTAGAAAGATGTTATATTCTCTTTCTAACCATACAAATATCTTAATGAAGATTGAACCGTAAATACTCGAAAAAAAGAATATGATTTTTCGTTAAGATTTAGACTTAAAAAAAAATCATACTTATCGGCTCTCCGAAGCTAATTTTTTTTTAACTCGCTGTAAAAATATTTCAATAAATAAAAACGCATATAACTTACATATTTACAAAGATTATTTTATTTTCTTTCCAACCATATAAATATCATTTAAGATTGGGACAAAAATAGGCGATGAATTCCGAGCGGAACGGCTTACACTGCGAAATCTATTCACTAAAATTAAACTTCACTGCTGGTAGCGCTGTAAATCGCTGTACAAAAAGTCAGACAGGGGACAATATTTTATTATCAGCAGGTGCTGGTATATGGACAGTTCCACAAATTGGGTGATTTTGGATTAATTAATTAATTATATCCGTTAATTAGTAAAAAAAAAAAATCAATAACCAAATTTGGCATGTTTCTTAGTTAGGAGGATATTAATCTATATGCAAGATTTCAAATCTGAGTGACTCCTCTTTTCTGAGTTATAGGTCGAAACGTACATACCAAATCTTTCTTTATATATATATATATATATATATATATATATATAATATATATATATATATATATATTAGTAAAATATAACAAGACTTTGCATTTTTGCATTATAGTCTATTTCAGGAAGCTTAGACAAAGTGTCTAACCCTCCCAATCATAAATGTCTCCTCTTTTCTGAGTTATAGGTCGAAACATACCAATATATATATATATATATATTATATATATATATATATATATTATATACATATATATATACACACATATATATATATACATATATATACATATATATATACATATATAGATATATATATATATATATATATATATATATATATATATATATATATACGATATTTGTATTTATACCATACTAGGAAATTGTATATTAAGCACAGTCCATTCGTTGCTGTTTTTCATTTTCTTTCTTTAATTTGATTTTAAAATCTATACTCAGAGAAAATAACATGACAGGGGGATGACCCTTCTTGAAGAGAAATAAGCAATTTATTAATTATTTTGTCATTCCTTTAAAAAAAGACAAAAAGAAGAACATGGCTTCTTTCGTTTGTTGTATATTTATTTCCCTTTTCGTTGCCATTTTATTGTATTCGGTGATTTCTATCCTAAAAATCACTCTATGTTAATGAGGCCCGATGCAACGAGGGGAAAAATTATTGGTATAGTTTGCGTGTACCAAACGTCATACGATTCATTAGCACTAATTGCAGAATGCTTTCAGGGTCAGTTTCTATAGATTTTATGGCGGGAAAAAATAAATCAAAAATATACAGTGATTTTGGGAAACCTAAAAAGAGAGAGAGAGAAAAAAAATGAAAAACAAATAAATGAAATAAAGGACGCAGTGAACCAATTGAAACTATATACGAAGTGTAATTATTTGTTCAAACATAATAATTTTTTTTTCTTCTTAGTTTACTAGTCCTTCCATTCCTCCCTTTTTGTCCCCTTCCTTCCTTCCTTCCTTCCTTCATTCTTGAGTTTATTTCTTTCCTCTTCTATTCTTTCTAAACACAGGCGCGTGGTCTAATGGATAAGAGTCGTATGGAAATGGACTCGTCGACCCGAGTTCAAATCCTGAACGAAGCTACAATACACATAGCGCTAATAGGATAAGAACAACTACAGATATATACACCGCCCTGTCGGCTGGGGCGTTAGAATGCACCGACTGCACCTCTGCAGAGAGGTAACAGTCCCCCAATGGGGCCACCTGTTGGCCGTGGGTGGTGACCCGTGATGCTTAAGGATAGAGCCCAGGTGGATGAGCAGTTCATGACATGCAATACTCCACTTTGGCCTAGAGGCCCCCTCCGATCAATCGGCTGGTCACGTCAAGCCCTAGCACCTATATGATTTTCCCAACCCTATTGCCCTTATGGCAAGCCCCACCCCCTTTTATCATATGGGTGCTAGAAGGCGGTGGCTGCGGGTCTACATGTCCTGAGAATGACGTTAAACTCTATCTGATGGTGAGGTTCGGGTTTTGGAGGTTTGGAGAATGTGGAGAACCCCTTCATCACCATTGCTCCCTGGTCCACTCTGACCCGGAGCGGTAGTACCTCTTAGGGTCCCATCTATGGGTTAAATAGAAAAATGTATTTATAAAAAATTTTATTATCCATTAAGAATTGATTTATTTCAAAACTTTATCGGCATTAAATGACCCACTGAGGTTGATATGCCGTAAAACAAAACAAACCAGATATATACAACATTATTATGGAGGTGTGTGATCTAATGGTTAGAGTCGTATGAAAATGGGCTCGTCGACCCGAGTTCAAATCCTGGACCAAGCTACAATACACATAGCGCTAATAGGATAAAAAGAAAGTAAAGAGATATACGACATATTTATGGAGGTGCGTAATGTAATGGTTAGAGTCATAGGAAATGGACTCGTGGAACCGAGTTCAAATCCTAGACGAAGCTACAGTTCACACAGCGCTAATACCCTTTGTCGAGGTATGAATCCAACTACTCTCCATCCACCTATGGGTAAATAGTAGGGCAAACTGGGCTCTTTAACCTTGGTTATGCAACCAGTCTAGGAGAAGGAAAACTGAATTCAAACCTATTAAACTTTGCTTGACGTGTTCACTACTAGAATAGTAAAAGTAAAGTCGTCGGGGCGGCCTAAGGTCGGTATCAGCCAGACAGCGAGGGAGTCTATCCCCTTTTCACTAGCGCTAGACCAATGAGATTATTTTAGCATCTGAGGTGGAGCGCTACACCTACCACCAGCTCATCACTTTACCGCACATATCTCTGTGTTACCCATACGCTGAGTTGGCGAGGGCCGGTATCGAACTAGGAACCTTGTTGTTTCTAGCCGAACGCTCTACCGACTGAGCTAATCCGGCCCTAATTAGTGATCTATTTCTATTTCACTAAGATAAAGAGATGTAGCTAACGTGTTGGACTACAACAGCTCTATATGTGAGTTCGAACTCCAGTCTTGCTGTTATGTTCACTTTCTTTCTTTTGACTTATTTATCCGTCCATATTTATTTCTCTGAGAGGGTGGGTAATACCTGCCGTGTAGTGGCTAACGTGTTTGGACTACGACATCGTTGTAACTGAGTTCGAATACCAGTCGCGGTATTAGTTTCACTTTCAATAAAGCAACAGACGGCGCTGCAAACTTCCGTTAGGTAACCATTTTGAATATTTACGAGTGTTATTTGTTTCTTTAGGTAAGTTTTCAGTTACGAATAAATTGAATATATACATATATGAGGTTTCTTTCTTTCTTTTTCTCCCTCACTCTCTATCCCTCAGTTTCACTCTCTCTCTCTCTCTCTCTCTCTCTCTCTCTCTCTCTCTCTCTCTCTCTCTCTCCTCTCTCTTGCTATGTTTTTATCTCAACCACACATTTTAATTATCCTTTCCTCACTCCCAATCTGCTTTACGTACTCACCCCTCTCTCCATCTCTCTCTACATCTCTCTCTCTCTCTCTTCTCTCTCACACACACACACATCACACACACACACACACACACACACACTTTACTAATAAATACAAAACCTACACAATGTAAAACCTGGGCACAGTGTAACAACACTTCTTTCTTTCTTTCTTTCTTTCTTTCTTTCTAGTGCTTTTATTGTCTTTCTCTCTATCTGTCCGTCTGTCCGTCTCTCTCTCTCTCTCTCTCTCTCTATATTATATATATATATATATATATATATATATATTATATATATATATATATATATTGCTAAAGGTTGGTTAGGTGATTGGTTGGATATTACGGCATATCAACCCTTGTTGGGTTATTCTATACCGAAGACGTTTTATTTTATTCATTCTTGTTGGGTAATTCAATGTTATTTCAAACTGAATTTTTTAAACACAATTTTTAACTTATTTTCC
>CM042171.1:2509792-2514792 GCA_023376005.1 Doryteuthis pealeii | reverse complement strand
TATATTTTTTAATGATGGTTATTATGCTACTACTTATTGTTTTAGACAAAGTTTAACCTTAGATTATATATTTAATTATTCTTAATTCGCTTTTAAAACTCGTAGTATCCGATTTTTTCTGTCAGTCCCTAATATATATATATATATATATATATTATATATATATATATATATATATATATATATATATATATACATATATATACATATATATATATATATACATATATATATATATATATATATATATATATATTATATATATATATATATATATATATATAAATATAATATAATATAATAAATATATAAAGGTTTTACATATCTATTTATTAGGTGACAAAGGAACATTCACGTTCATATTGTGTTTCGCGAGTATACTTGCAACAATTAGCCAGCCCCGTTATTCTATAACCTCCCACCCGCCCATAGTATACAACATTTGTAATCTTAAAGTTAAAATTATTCAACCCCCCCTCAATTAAATCGCCCCGACAATATACATCCCCTTCTCCCCCACAACACAATACACGCCGCTCACATCCGGACATACCAAAAAAACACACACACATAGTACATATATATATATATATATATATAAACCAATTGTTAGTAATATAGAAGTTCTGGAACTCTTTTTTACAGACAAAAGTAAATTACAAAAAGTCTCCATTTTTTGCGAAAAGGAAAAAAATCACATGGAGCCAGGTCGGGCTAGTAGGGAGGTTGCTCCAGCACAGTGATGTTCTTCTGAGCCAGGAACTCTCAGATACTCAGGGCAGTGTAGGCAGGTGCGTTGTCGCACCCTCGAGTTGCTCTGCCACACCTCTCGCCTCTTCTCGCGCACTGAACGAAGTAAACACCGCAGTATCGGTTGGTAGACATCATGGTTGATCGTCGAAATTATCTGACTTACTGGAATTTTCTGTCATACCTCGTATATATATACAATTGTAAGAATAAAGATGTGGACAATAGTCCGAATAATACAAATCATCAAGCCTCATCTAAAAAATTCAGAGAAAAAGTGTAGATAACAATAAAGATGACAATATTCTGAACAATCCAAATAATACTCATTATCAAGCCGTATCTCCAAAATTTCAAAGAAATAGTGTAGATGACGATAAAGATGAGTGCAATAGTCCGAATAATCCAAATAATACACATTATCAAGGCGTACCCCCTAAATTTAGAGAAATAGTGCAGACGACAATAAAAATGAGGGAAATAGTCCGAATAATAGCAATAATACAAATTAGCAAGCCTCATCTAAAAAAATCAGTCAAATAGTGTAGATGACAATAAAGATGAGGGCAATAGTCCGAGTAATCCAAATAATACAAATTATCAAGCCTCATATAAAAAATTCAGAGAAATAGTGTAGATAACAATAAAGATGATGACAATAGTTCGGACAATCCAAATAATAAATCCCATCTATGGGTTATATAGAAAAACATGAATTTATAAACAAAATTTGAGTATCCATTAAGGATGAATTTATTTCAAAACATTTTCGGCATTAAATGTCCCACCAAGGCTGATATGCCGTAAAACAAACCAAAACAAACTAAATAATAAACATTAACAAGCCTCATTTAAAAAATTCAGAGTAATAGTGTTGATAACAATAAAGATAAGGACAATAGTCTGAATAATTCAAATGCTACAAATTATCAAGCCTCATCTCAAAAATTCAGAGAAATTGTGTAGATAACAATAAAGATGAGGACAATAGTCCGAATAATCCAAATGATACTAATTATCAATCCTCATCTAAAAAATTCAGAGAAATAGTGTAGATAACAATAAAGATGAGGACAATAGTCTGAATAATCCAAATAATACAAATTATCAAGCCTCATCTCAAAAATTCAGAGAAATAGTGTAAATAGCAATAAAGATGAGGACAATAGTCCGAATAATCCAAATAACACCAATTATCAAGCCTCATCTCAAAAATTCAGAGAAACAATGTAGATAACAATAAAGATAATCACAATAGTCCGAATAATCCAAATAATCCAAATTATCAAGCCTCATCTCAAAAATTCAGAAATAGTGCAGATAACAATAAAGATGAGGACAATAATCCGAATAATCCAAATAACACCAATTATCACGCCTCATCTAAAAAATTCAGAGAAATAATGTAGATAACGATAAAGATGATCACAATAGTCCGAATAATCCAAATAATCCAAATTATCAAGCCTCATCTCAAAAATTCAGAAATAGTGCAGATAACAATAAAGATGAAGACAATAGTTCGAATACTCCAAGTAATATTAATTATCAAGCCTCATCTCAAAAATTCAGAGAAATAGTGTAAATAACAATAAAGATGAGGACAATTGTCCGAATTATCCAAATAATACTAATTATAAAAGCCACATCTCAAAAATTCAGTCAAATAGTGTAGATGACAATAAAGATGAGGACAATAGTCCGAATAATCCAAATAACACCAATCATCAAGCCTCATCTAAAAAAATTCAGAGAAATAGTGTAGATAACAATAAAGATGATCACAATATTCCGAATAATCCAATTAATACAAATTATCAAGCCATGTCTAAAAAAATTCAGAGACATAGAATTAGAATAATGCCGGCATTTTAATAGTACATCTTCGCACTGGTTTCTTTAGTGACCAAATTTCAAACCGAAACCGAAGAATTGTTGTTTAGTTGATCAGCATTTTATTTCTAGAATTTGTTTCCCAATTAGAAAAAGCCCAGCTGTGCACTTATTTGTTGCCCCTCATAGGACTGCGATGATGATTAGAATTGCGAGGGAACACAAAACAAAACAAAATATTGATAGCATTTCGCATTTCAATAAACGAGAGGAATGTCGTTTATAAATTAGTCGTCTTTGGAGAATTGAACATGTAATTGTTTTCATTCTAATTAAGGACCAATCAGCTCCTATCAAAAAAGAAAAAAAAAGAGGAAGAAATTGGTGTTTTTTTACAAAAATTAAAAATTTACAAAAAAATAAATTTGAAAAAATTGTGTGAGACAGCACAACAAATGATTACGTCATAAAATAGTGTGGAGACACGTTTATCTATCTATCTATCTATCTATCTATACATACATAAAGAGTAGTTGTGTGAATCTGTATGTCCGGAGAAAACTTAGAAAATAAAACAATTAACATCAAAATCTCTGGGCCTGTCTCTCTCTCTCACACACTCACACACAGAATATATATATATATATATATATATATATACATATATTATATATATATATATATATATATATAAGTAAAGTCGTCGGGGCGGCCTAAAGTCGGTATCAGCCAGATAACGAGGTAGTCTATCCCCTTTTCAATAGCGCTAGACAAAGGAGATTATTTTTATCATGTGAGGCGGAGCGCCACACCTACCACCACCTCCTTACTTTACGGCACAGATCCCTGTGCTACTCATACGCTGAGTTGGCGAGGACCGGTATCGAACTAGGAACCTTGTGGTTTCTAGCCGAACGCTCTACCGACTGAGCTAACCCGGCCCCTATATATACAATTATATATATAGAGAGAGAGAGAGAGAGAAAGAGAGAGAGAGAGAAGAGAGAGAGAGAGAGAGTTGGAAATTTGTACCCATTATTATGTAATGTATAGCTAAAAATATAAGAGCTTTTCAATTATATATATATATAAGCGTAAGCATTGTAGATAATGATCTCACAACTTCCAAGCAGTATTAAGTTGGGGTTTTTTTTTTGGGGGGGGGGGCGAGTCAGCTGGTAGAGAGGAGAGAGAAAGAGAGAGAGGAGAGAGAGAGAGAGAGAGAGAGAGATTTGTACCTTTTATTATGTATTTGCTCATCTAAAAATATAAGAGATTTTTCAATATATATATATGTGTGTTTGTGTTTTGTGTTTGTGTACACACACACACACACACACACACACACACACACTTATATATATATATGCGTCAGCATTGTAGACCATTATCTCTCAACTTTCAAGCAGTATCAAGTTTTTTCTTGTTTTTTTTTTGTCAGCTGGTAGAAGGCATACAAAAAAAAAAACTTATAGAGAAAAGAAATAATGAATAAAACAACACAATCTTTTTCAATGGTCATTTGTAAATAATTAGTTAGGAAATATTCCCCCTGGGACAGAGCTAGAAATATTAACGCACACACTGAGTGTGTGTGTGTGTGTGTGTGTGGAGAGAGAGAGAGAGAGAGAGAGAGAGAGAGAGAGAGAAGAGAGAGAGGAGAGAAGAAGAAACATACGCACAATAAATAGGTACTCTTAAATGAGTCTACTTCGCAAGAACGGCCACTCAAACTTTTCGTATTTGATGGTTTATTCTATTTTTTCCAATGCTAAAGAGGTCTCTCTCAATACCAGACTGGCATTTTTCAGACTCGAGACAAGTCTTGCTGAAGTATATAAGAAAGCATCGCTTTGCGGACCGCGGAGACACCAACGAATTGTATCAGGTGTCTAAGAGACATACAAGAACACTTGATTGCCCAATAGAGGAAATCGTCATCTTCATCCTTTGCTTAGAACTCATAAAATTTGCGGTTCTTTTTCTTTCTTTCTTTCCTGGACAGATTCATCAACTTTGTTCCAACCATAGAGTATGAGACTAAGCACAAAGTAATGATTATATATATATATATATATATATATATATATATATATATATATATATATATATGTTGTGATATATGTATATATATATATATATATATATATATATATATATATACTGATAATTAAGTATAATCGTTTATCATTCGTTTGATGTATATAGGGTATCGTTCAAAAACTTTATGAGTACTCAGGCATCTGTTCTGCCCATTTATAGATTTTTCGTTTACCTCTTACGTTTGTAGGGGTCTCAGCTGAACAGAAATTAAGATAGGGATCTTAATTAGTTTTTCTTCTTTTAAAAGATGTGACGCTTCTTTCTGGATGAGGCTGAGAACTTTTAGAACTTAACCCATATTTACGCCGCCCTGT
>CM042171.1:2487292-2504792 GCA_023376005.1 Doryteuthis pealeii | reverse complement strand
AAGAAAAAAAAGAAATAAAGGGAGAAGGAAGAAAAGGAAAAAAATGTGCAGAGACGGAAGAAAGATAAAACGGCAAGCAGTAAAAGAAAGAAAGAGACAAAAGGTGCGAGACAAAGAAAGGAAGAAAGAAAAAGAAAGAAAGAAAGAAAGAAAGAAGAACGGAAGAAAGGAAAAGGAACGTAAAAGACAGTAAAGGAAGAAAGAGACAAGGTGGAGACAAAGAAAAGAAAGAAAAGAAAGAAAGAAGAAGAAAGAAAGAGAGAAGGAAAGAAGAACGGAAGAAAGGAAAAAACGTGCAAGACAGTAAACAAAGAAAGAGAAAAAGGTGCGAGCCAAAGAAGAAAGAAGAAAGAAATATAAGTAAGAAAGAAAAGAAGAAAGAAAGAAAGAAGGAAAAAAAAAACGTGCAAATACTGTAAAGAAAGAAAGAGAAAAGGTGCGAGACAAAGAAAGAAAGAAGAAAGAAGAAAGAAAGAAAGAACGGAAGAAAGGAAAAAACGTGCAAGACAGTAAAAGAAAGAAAGATACAAAGGTGCGAGAAAGAAAGAAGAAAGAAAGAAAGAAAGAAAGAAAGAAAAAGAAAGAAAGAAAGAAAGAAAAGAAAGAGAGAAAAAAAAACGAAGGTGCGAGACAAGGAAATAAGAGAGAAAGAAAGGAAGATGTGGGAGAGGGAGAAGAAAGAAAGGTATGAGGCAAGAAAAGAAAAAGAGAAAGAAATAGAGAAAGAAAGAAATAGAGAAATAGGGGGAAAGAAGAAAGAGAAAGAAAGAAAGAAAGAAAGAGGAAAGAAAGTGCGATACAGGTAAATAAGAGAGAAAGAAAGGAAGGTACAAGAGAAGAACCGAAAGAAAGAAAGAAAGAAAGAAAGAAAGAAAGAAAGAAAGAAAGAAAGAAAGAAAAAAAGGGTGAAAATATTAAAGAAAATTAGGCAGAAAAAAAGGAAGAAAGAAATCGAAAAGGGTAAAAAATGAAAGAAAATCGAACAGAACAAAAGAAAGAAGAAAGATAGGGAAGAAAGAAAGAAAGACAGGAAGAAAAGAAGATATGATGAACGGAAGAAAGAAAGAAACAAGAAAGGAAGAAAGAAAGAAGAAGAAAGAAGAAGAAAGGAAGAAAGGAAGATAGAATATAAAAGAAAGAACCACTAAAGAAAATAAGAAAGAAAGTAAGAAAGAATGAAAGGAAGAAAAAAAGAAAGGAAGAAAAAAGAAAGGAAGAACGGAAGAAAGAAAGAAAGAAAGAAAGAAGAAAGAAAGAAGAAAGAAAGCAAGAAGAAGGGAATATAAAATACATAAAGAAAGAAACACTGAAAGAAAATAAGAAAGAAGTAAGAAAGAATGAAAGGAAGAAAAAAAGAAAGGAAGAAAGGAAGAAAGAAAGAAAGAAAGAAAGAAAGGAGAAGAAAGGAAGAAAGGGAAGAAAGAAAGAAAGGGAAGAAAGAAAGAAAGGAAAAAAAGAAAGGAAGAACGGAAGAAAAAAGAAAAAGAAAAAAGAAAGAAAGAAGAAAGAAAGAAAGAAGAAAGGAAGCTAAAATACATAAAGAAAGAAACCACTGAAGAAAATAAGAAAGAAAGAATGAAAGGAAGGAAAAAGAAAGTAACAAAAGAAGAAAGAAAGGAAGGAAAAGAAATGAAGAAAGAAAGGAAGAAAGAGAAAAAAAGGAAAATGAAGTAGGAAAGAAGGAAAGGAAGAGAGAAAGGAAGAAAGAAAGGAAGAAAGAAACCACCCAAGAAAATAAGAATGAAAGTAAGAAAGAATGAAAGAAAGAATGAAAGATAGGAAGAAAAGAAGAAAGAAATAAAGGAAGGAAAAGAAATGAAGAAAGAAAGGAAGAAAGATAAGAAAAAGATAAAAAGGATAGGAAGAAGGAAAGGAAGAGAGAAAGTAAGAAGAAAGGAAGAAAGAAATAAAGAAAAGAAGAAATAAAGAAAGAAAAGAAAGAAAGAAAGAAAGAACGAAAGAATGAAGAACGAAAAAATGAAAGAAAGAATGAATGAAAGAAAGAAGGAATGAAAGAAAGAATGATTGAAAGAAAGAAAGAACTGAATGAAATAGGAAAGTAAACCATGGCCAATCTCTTATACCAACAATTAGTAAATTCTCCATTTAAATCATCTCGCTCCGTTTTAATAATAACATGAACGACACAAGAAAGATAATCATTGTCATAATCATTACCATTAACTTAATTATTGTCTTACATGACACTTTAACTTGGTCTACTGCGCATGCGCTTATTAATAGTCATTGTAAACCGGATGAGCTTTCTGCCAATTAACTCGTTCCTCGATTATTTCCGCTTTCGTCAGTGCCGCGCGCCACACACAGAGGAAAACCGCGCGGCATTTGTATTCGTTTTTGTCATATTATTCCAGATGGAATCGTGATCTTATTATCCGCTTCAAGTGGGTAGAAAATGGAACGAGCCAGCCAGAAATGGCTGCGCATGCGTAGGTTGACAGATTACAAATGTCGACATTGATTTCCACGTTCAATCCAGACGCGACAATTTCGCCATGTTTTTTATTTTTTTATTTTTTTTAGTTCATCTCCTGTACCGCCAACCTCTACATTAAACGATAAACCTCGCTTTCGATAAAACTGTTTTCCGGTCTCCATGAGTTGTTTAACTACTGAGACGAAATAGTTCGAATGTTTTTTGTTTTTTTCGACAAGATCTTTTTTTTATTTTCAAAATCTTCTATTTATTAAATTATTACTGGTTTATTTAATTTTTTTTGCTCATTGCCCTAAGTGTTTAAAGGAATGAAAAAAATATTAATTTAAATTACATTGTCGACCAAAGATCTACTGTATGGCGAATTAGCGTAGGGTACCCGACCAGTAGGGAGACCATACCTTCGCTTTAAAGATATCTATAAGAGAAACATGAAGACATGCCACATTAACACCATCACATGGGAGGCTTTTAAAAAGGTTTTTTTTCAAAATCTTCTATTTATTCAATTATTACTGGTTTATTTATTTATTTATTTTTGCTGATTGCCGTAAATGTTTAAACAAAGGAAAAAATAATCATTTAAATTACATTGTCGACCAAAGACCTACTGTATGGCGAATTAGCGGAGGACACCCGACCAGTAGGGAGACGACACCTTCGCTTTAAAGATATTTGTAAGAGAAACGAATTTTTTCGACAATGTCTTTTTTTTTTTCAAAATCTTCTATTTATGCAATCATTACTTATTTATTTATTTATTTTATTTTATTTTTTTTACTCATTGCCCTAAGTGTTTAAAAGACGGAAAAAAATATTCATTTAGATTACATTGTCGACTAAAGATCTACTGTATGGCGAATTAGCGGAGGGTACCCGACCAGTAGGGATACTACACCTTCACTTTAAAGATATATGTAAGAGAAACATGATTTTTTTCAAAATGGTCTTTTTTTTCAAAATCTTCTACTAATTCAAGTATTACTGGTTTATTTATTTATTTTTTTTACTCATTGTCCTAAGTGTTTAAAGGAAGGAAAGAACTATTCATTTAGATTACATTGTCGACTAAAGACCTACTGAATGGCGAATTAGCGGAGGGTACCCTACCAGTAGGGATACCACACCTTCGCTTTAAAGATATCTGTAAGAAAAACATGAATTTTTTCAAAATGATCTTTTTTTTCAAAATCTTCTATTTATTCAATTATTACTGGTTTATTAATTTATTTATTTACACATTGCCTCAAGTGTTTAAAGGAATGAAAAAAATATTCATTTAAATTACATTGTCGACCAAAGATCTACTGTATGGCGAATTAGCGGAGGGTACCCGAACAGTAGGGATACCACACCATCGCTTTAAAAATATATGTAAGAGAAACATGATTTTTTTCAAAATGGTCTTTTTTCAAAATCTTCTACTTATTCAAGTATTACTGGTTTATTTTTTTTTTTACTCATTGCCCTAAGTGTTTAAAGGAAGGAAAAAATATTCATTTAAATTACATCGTCGACCAAAGATCTATTGTATGGCGAATTAGCAGAGGGAACCCGACCAGTAGGGAGGACCACGGCTGCGCTTTAAAGATATCTGTAAGAGAAACATGAAGACATGCCACATTAACACCAACACATGGGAGGCTTGTGCACAAGACCGTGCGACCTGGCGACTCATCGTCAGACAAGGGACGAAAAGTATTGAAAAAGAAAGGAAAGAAGCCGCCACGGAAAAGAGAGACAAAAGGAAGGAGAGACAACAGCAACTACAGCAAGCATCACTGTTTGTTAGCAGTCAATGCTCCAGAGATTGTCATTCGAAAATTGGTCTGTTCAGCCATCTAGCAGTTGCAGAAAAAATTATTTAAAATGGACACTACACCATCGTCTTTAGTAGACGGAAGGATGCCGACCAACACTCATTGCTCTAACTGGCATTTTATTCGCTGAAGATGGAGTGATAGCAAGTCTTATCAGATCTCACAGACACTTCTGAGTATCCTTGCTAATTTTGACTGTATTGCTTGGCAGTATTTTGTTCACACTAGATCAAAATCTAAACAACCTAGTAGTATATGTTTCACTGTAAGTCTCTCTTGCCGAGGCGCCATCTATAATCAATAATCTTCATACAATGACGGTTATTTACACAGTAGCATTGCAACCATCAACGCCTTCATCAGAGGATGACTCTGGGTTCAGGCATGGTTTCGGGGCCGATGCATCATTACCACTAACCAGAGCGCCCTAGTATTATCTCACGATACCACTAGACTTTGTCGGTTTGATGTCACATTGTAGGATTGCCATATCCACGCTGATGCGGTTAGAGCTTTATACTTGATCTTTTTTATGTATTTCCTCTTGTTTGGTGGAGAAAGTCCAAGTTTTGTCAAAAATGCCAAGGTTGAATTGATAATAAATCCTCGACATCCGACTTCGATAGGAAATACACCCGTTATCCATCCATTTCTGACGCAGTGTTCTCGTAAATCTTCATCGGAACTTAGATTGACTGCTTTGGTTGTCCTGGCGTCTTTTATATAAAATTTCATTTAGTATTATCTGCGTTATTCGGACTATTGTCCCCATCCTCATTGTTATTTGTACAACGTTTCGGCCGATATACCCTCCGGCCTTCTTCAGGTATTTCTTGTCGGACTCGGGAACCTTCTCGGACTCGGGAACCTTCTTTTCGAACTCGGGAACTTTCTTGTCGTATTCGGGAGCCATCACAGAACTTTGAACCTAACCCTTTATTTATTGCGCGGGGGTATCATGTTCTCATTCCGCTAACCATAGCTAGGGTAGGAGTTGTGTTAATTAATTATTTTTCTAACTGCTTTCACTCAGGATTGAACTCTGGTTCCAGAGATAATTGTCACTTAGAACTGTTTTAACCTAACTGCCTCATCCACTCGGCCATGTGTCCAATTGGACTGAAAAGAAGGTTCCCGAGTCCGAGAAGGTTCCCGAGTCCGACAAGAAATACCTGAAGAAGGCCGGAGGGCATATCGGCCGAAACTTTGTACAAATAACAATGAAGATGAGGACAATAGTCCGAATAACGCAGATAATACTAATTTTCAAGCCTCATCTCAAACATTCAGAGAAATAAAATTTCATTTTTTTTTTATTCGAAAGAGATCTATGTTAGTTATTAAGTAAAATGACGCCTGATTTTTAAACACACTGTAGAGTTATTGATATTATTCCTTCATTTATTTATTGATTTATACATTCATTTATAATAAACATTTTATCATATAAACGTGACTTGACATGAATGGCAACCGAAAAGGACCATTAAACACGTAACACAATTCTACAGGGTGGCCCACAAAATACTGAATTATTTATAAACTAATACCATTCTTTTTTTTTAATTTAATTTTTATATCATTTTTTTTCAGATATTACAAGTAATCTGAGATAAATTGTAAAGATAAAGTTACCATGTGAAAGAAGAAATTCGAATAAGAAATGTTTACTATTCAATTGAGTGGTTTATAAATTTTATATATATATATATATATATATATATATATATATATATATATATATATCTTCATCAGATATATATATATATATATATATATATATATATATATATATATCTTCATCAGATATATATATATATATATATATATATATATATTATATATATATATATATATATATATATATATATATAGCTCAGTCGGTAGAGCGTTCGGCTAGAAACCACAAGTCCTCGCCAACTCAGCGTATGAGTAGCACAGGGATCTGTGCGTTAAAGTAAGGAGCTGATGGTAGGTGTGTCGCTCTCCCTCAGATGCTAAAAAACAATCTCCTTGGTCTAGCGCTATTGAAAAGGGGATAGACTCCCTCGCTGATTGGCTGATACCGACTTTAGGCCGCCCCGACATATATATATATATATAATATATATATATATGTGTGTGTGTGTGTGTGTGTGTGTGTGTGTGTGTGTGTGTGTGAATAAAAGGGAAGTGAATCCGACGGTATGTAGTATATTAAGAAAAATTGAAAAAACACAGGTTTAAATGAGTTGAGTGGTAAGTTTATTGGCCGAGGCTGCAGTGTTTCGATCTATTAATTAGATCATCTTCAGGGCATTTGTTGGTATAAGGAAGGTGATAAAAAATTTTTATCACAGAATAAAAAGAAAAGCGAGTAATAGTCCTTGTTTATCAGTCTGTTTGAAATTTGAAGTCTGAAAAAATAACGTTGAAAAAAAAGTGGGCGGTTTGAAATATGACGTCAAATATTCTTTTTTTTTGCGGTGTGAGTGTGTAAGTGTGTGTATCGAAAATAGCATTGTGCATTTTTTATGTGTTTTTTGAATGTGTGGTTGCGCGTGTGTGTATAAATCTTTTGCGATAAACGATATATATATATATATATATATATATATATATATTTTGTGATATGGCTATTTTTCAGCCGACAATATTTGGAAGAATATGTGTTTTTAACCGAAGTCGAACCTAATTTATGAAAGTTAATTAATTAATAATTAATTCATTAGGCGGGAATACCTATTTTTTAAATTTTAAGGATAAACAAATCGAGAAAAATCAATCTCTGTATGTACATTTCGGCCTATTAGGCCTCATCAGCAGAGCTATAGATACCAAGGCCGCCCCGTGCGCGATTCGAAACCCGACTGTCAAGCCGACTAGTCAAGTGTCTTTCCACCACACCAAACGGACTTAGCAGATTTCTTCGTTTTGTTAAGGAGTAGGTGTTTATATTCCACTTTATTGACCTCTACACGAACTTACGAGAAGTAAACAAACTGACGATATTTTGTGATATGGCTATTTTTCAGCCGACAATATGCTAAGTCCGTTTGGTGTGGTGGAAAGACACTTGACTAGTCGGCTTGACAGTCGGGTTTCGAATCGCGCACGGGGCGGCCTTGGTATCTATAGCTCTGCTGATGAGGCCTAATAGGCCGAAATGTACATACAGAGATTGATTTTTCTCGATTTGTTTATCCTTAAAATTTAAAAAATAGGTATTCCCGCCTAATGAATTAATTATTAATTAATTAACTTTCATAAATTAGGTTCGACTTCGGTTAAAAACACATATTCTTCCATATATATATATATATATATATATATGTGTGTGTGTGTGTGTGTGTGTGTGTGTGTGGTGATAAATTGATTTCGAACAAAATCCGTCTTCAAGTGACATCTCCATCCGCCTGCTTTTTTGTAATATTTCTGAAAGTTAAGAAGTTTACCTTGAGTCACATCTATTTGTGCAGAGGTGTTGGTAAATACATATAATACAATACAAGATTTTACGAGAACTTTCAGATGATGGGAGGCCTAGTTTAAAGTCAAGTTTCAGAATATCCCGAATATCTATTAATTCATATGTTACAAAAGTTATTAAGTATTAGTAGTATTTTGTTTATTGTTCAAACAATGCATTTCAATGATGTCTGCAAGAATGATCTCAGGTGTTTTGGCATTGCCCCTTCCATCTGGGAAAATTTGGCTCAGGACCGCCCTCGATGGCTCTCCGTAGCGGACTGTTCATGTCTGAAGCCACCTTGGCGCAACATCATGAAGATAAGAGATCCAGAAGAAAGCAACGGCAACAAAGCACCGGCACATCAACATCTTCAGGGACAGTCTTCACATACGACGTCTGGTGTTGAGAATGTTTTTCCAACATTGGACTTCACTGTCACAGGATGCACTGTAACTTCAGGGTCACAAGAACAATATTATAGTCTTCCGAGACTGAAATGCCAATCATGAAGAATATGCGTGTAAAAAGTAATTGAGAGTTACCTCCCCTATTTTATGATACCTCCCATGATTTTTATGATTTGGAGAACTCTCTAGTGAATACTATACTATATAAACTCTCAATAAGTGTACCAATTATTCTAAGTAGAATAAAGCTTTATTCAATGAATAGCAGCTGCTACCCTGCATTACCTGGGTAGAGGGGATTTTTAAGTTAGTCCTGCAGATCCATTATTACTGAATCGTGAGTTGAATCCTCGTGGGATGCCCCATTTAAATCCCTATGTAAAAACAAGACCATGCATTGATCCAGCTAATCTGAAAAGAAATGTTAATGTCTACTATCTAAAATATTAAAGGGAAAAAATCCATGCTGTTATTATTTAAATTTTATTTCTAAACTATCTTTACGAATATAAATAAAATCTATTATCTTTGCCCTAAAACCAAGATCTGATGATATTTAATGTGTATATCTATTCACTTTGTCGTTAATTGTTTTATTTTTGAAGTTTCCTCCGGACATACATATACACAAAACTGCCCTTTATATGTGTATAGAAAATCAAGCCCTGGTGATATTCAATGTGTATATATATTTACTTTGACTTTAATTGTTTTATTTTTCGAAGTTTCCTCCGGACATACACATATACAGAACTGTCCTTTATATATGTATAGAAAACCAAGCCCTGGTGATATTTAATGTGTATATATATTTACTTTGTCGTTAATTCTTTTATTTTCGAAGTTTCCTCCGGACACACATATACACACAACTGTCCTTTATATATGTATAAAAAACCAAGCCCTGGTGATGTTTAATGTGTATATCTATATACTTTGTCGTTAATTGTTTTATTTTCGAAGTTTCTTCCGGACATACATATACACACAACTTCCCTTTATATATGTATAGAAAACCAAGCCCTGGTGATATTTAATGTGTATACATATTTACTTTGTCGTTAATTGTTTTATTTTCGAAGTTTCCTCCGGACATACAGATTTACACAACTGCCCTTTATATATACACTAGCAGCGGCCACCTGGCGTCGCCCGGCGTAGAGGGGGATTTTTCAAGTTAGTCCTGCAGATCTATTATTACTGAATCGTAAGTTGAATCCTCGTGCGATGCCTCATTTAAATCCCTATGTAAAAAATAAGACCTTGCATTGATCCAGCTACTCTGAAAATAAATGTTAATGTCTACTATCTAAAATATAAAATGAAAAATTTCTTGCTGTTATCATTTAAATTTTACTTTTTAATTATCTTCACGAATATAAAGCAAAATTTTATTATTTTTGCACAAAAACCAAGCCCTTGTGATATTTAATGTGTATATCTATATACTTTGTCGTTGATTGCTTTATTTTCAAAGTTTCCTCCGGACATACATATACACACAACTGCCCTTTATATATTTATAGAAATCAAAACCCTGGTGATATTTAAAGTGTATATATATTTACTTTGTCGTTAATTCTTTTATTTTCGAAGTTTCCTCCGGACATACACATACACACAACTGCCCTTTATATATGCATAGAAAACCAAGCCCTGGTGATATTTAATGTGTATATATATTTACTTTGTCGTTAATTGTTTTATTTTCGAAGTTTCCTCCGGACATACTTATACACACAACTGTCCTTTATATATGTATAGAAAACAAAGCCCTGGTGATATTTAATGTGTATATCTATTTACTTTGTCGTTTATTGTTTTATTTTCGAAGTTTCCTCCGGACATACATACGCACACAACTGCCCTTTATATATGTATAGATAGATGTTTTATTTTCGAAGTTTCCTCTGGACATACATATACACACCAACTGCCCTTTATATATGTATTGATAGATGTTTTATTTTCGAAGTTTCCTCTGGACATACATATACACACAACTGCCCTTTATATATGTATAGATGTGTTAAACTAATACACAATCTTCATTGTAATAAGATGAAGTCATAATGGTTTTTGATATTTAACACTAAAGCTTAATTTTCTGTTCCCAGTTCGCTATAAAGACCTGCCTGGCATTTTGAATATCTACAAAACTGTTTATGGCAGCAGGAAGTTGGATTGTAATCACTATGATAAAGATAAGCAGACCTTCCTGTTTTAAAACAGAAACGGCGCTTTGTGAGACTGCGTATGTCTCGGGAGATTATGAATTATCTATTGGGGCGTTCACTTTCGACAAATTCGTTCCAACGGGGGAAAACTTTTTATTAGATTGAACAACGATGGTGTCGAAATTCATTGAAGTTTTTAAAAGCATAAAAAAAACCCAACCCTTCCCGCTCCCAGTATAATCAGCGGCGATGATTGCCCCGGTGGGATATAACAGCCACTTGATGCTCTAATGTAGGCGGGGAAAAATCGGCGGTTTAAATGTGAAGGAACATTAATTTAGACAAGGGTCATTTTGGGCTGCAAGAAAATACATCACTCAATAAGTCCCAGGCCTAACATATAGATAGCACCACTAATAAAAAAAATATCCATATGATTTTTATAAAGTACTCACCTTTAAGTGACACGTGTCAAAATTTGAGCCCAATCGGATGATTAGTTTACAAATTACAGTTATGTCGATGGAAAGAGAATAGGTAAGTATTAACGATGGAAGATCAAAATACTAGTGGAAAGATAGACGATGAAAATTGATATGTACCAACAGGAACTTTGTATATACCACAGTGTGATAATTTAATTATTACAACGTTTAATGTAATTACTGAAGAGCTATTGCTAAGAACTTCAATATATACAAAATATAAAATTGATTTAACTCTCTCTTACACTTTTTTCTTTCTTTCCTCGTTTAATCTTTTTCTTTGGTTCGATTGAAACAGAATAGTGTTATCGCTTCCTAGCGCTTACCCCCCCCCACTTTATCTTTCTCCTAAGCTCTTATATTATTTTTCTGTGTACCATATCCTTTTCCTTCCGTTTCTTTTTTATGATGAAAACGGAATGATTCCTTATCTAGCTGAGGTGAGGACATTCATAAAATATAAGAATTCGGTGGATATGTAACACCAGATAATAAGGATTTATATTTTTGCATTTCATCTTGGACGATTTAGATGGTCTCATTTTTAACTAGAGGGTTGGTAAGATGATAACGACCGGAAGATTAAGGAACAAGCGTATTAATATTATTATTTTATAACCGGTAGAGTGTTCGCCGGAGAACACACAAGTTGCCAGGTTCGATATATATATATATATATACCCTATTTGACGGCATATAAGACGCACTTTTTCCCAAAAGTTTGACTCAAAAAATTGCCCCGCGTCTTATTCATCGTAGGTTAAGTTTGAGACCTCCCGTAGACCTAGGCTAATCTTCCCTGATGCTCACAAACCCAGCTTACGCTCAGTATTTTTGTAGTATAACAAAGTACCAAGGTGTATTTGTGGCAAACTCTGGAACGATATATGTAGCCAACTGAAGCCCCAGCCGCAGTCATCATTAGTAGATAAAGAAGGCACAACAGACACGTAAGTTATATAGTCACAAGGGGCTCAGCATTTATTTCAGGCTCGTGTCGTGGGCTCTGTTTCGGAGAGAAGGAAAGACAGAGAGAAAGAGAGAGAGAGGACACTGTTAAATTACACTACCTTCTAGCATGGTACCATATATATCGCTGTTCCAACACTGGGAAACAGCAGCCCCGTTTGAACCCTGCGACGACCGAGAGGCAAAAGAGGACGATATTCTTCTTGCTCGTTCCTCGTCACCACGTCACTTCCGGTCAACACCCGGAACTTCCGGTTTTAGCTTTCAATTCCTCTTCCGGGGTCATTCTTCGGTCATATAACCGGCAACCCGTTGTAACCTTTATTTTCTCTTATTTCTTCTTCCTCTCTTTCTCTAGCGGTCAGCACACTTTACACTACACTTTTACCTACCCTAAACTCCATGCATCCTTATTTTATTGCTGGTATTGTTATAATCAAGCACAGATAAACTGTTTCAACAATATATGCTTAAAATACACTAATTGTTTTCCTGAATCGACCTGCTGAAATGGGGGCGCGTCTTATGTGCGTCAAATACGGTACGTATATATATATACAAACACACACACCAATATATATATATATATATTATATATATATATATATATATATATATATATATATCCTTGATAAAGGAGATGAAATGCAAAAAATATAAATCCTGATTATCTGCTGTACGTATATATATATATATATATATATATATATATATTTAAAGTAAAGTAGAGTCGTCGGGGCGGCCTAATGTTGATATCAGCCAATCAGCCAGTGAGTCTATCCCCTTTTTCAATAGCGCTAGACCAAGGTATATATATATATATGTATATATACATATATGTGTATAAGTAAATATATGCATATATATGTGGGGGGGAAGAGTGTGTCTAAGGACCTCTTGAATAGCCTGTTTAGTTTAAGTAAGGACCAAAGTGGAGTGTTGCATGTCATGGACTGCTCATTCACCTGGGTTTCATCATTAAGAGTCACGGGTCGCCACCCAGGACCAACAGGTGGACTCATTTGAAGATTTTACACATCTGCAGAGGTGCAGTCGGTGTATTCTACTGACCCAGCCTACAGGGTGGTGTTTTCGTTAAGTTTAGTTTAGTTAGTTAGATTTTAAGGCACGTCAACCCTTGTTGGTTATTTTATGTCGAAGATGTTTTTGTATTATTCATTCTTGTTGGGTATCCATTTTTTTTCAGACTCATTTCTCATCTGTTTAACCCAGAAATGGGTCTCTAACACGTACAACCACCACGGGTCAGAGTGGGCCTGGGAGTAATGGCAATGAAGGAGTACTCAGTTATTTGTTCTATTTCGTCAAGATTCGGCTGAAATAAGCGCTTGTCCCCATTACCCGATAACCCTATTAACCGACATTTATTGTATATCGATGCACATATATATATATATATATATATATATATATATATATAATCAAAGTAAATCGTCAGATCTTTCTAGCTATGACGAGTTCTGTAATCAGATCAAATTGCCCAAACAAACATTGCAACCTAAATCTCGCCGAATCTCGCTAAATCTCGTTAGCCATTAAGGTATTTTTGCGATAATATTAAATAAACATTGGACACATAATGAGGAAACAATAAGCTGCGAGAGAAAGTGAAGAATAAAAAAAATGAAGAGAATTCCTTGGAGAAAAATGCGAATTCAGCTGTTGAAAATTTTAGTTGTCTCAAACTCTACAGTCAATCTAACTCGATTGAACATCAGAGAAAATATTCGCCGGTTGCATAAAGTGAATTACATTAATTATATTTTTCTATTCATGCGATTATTCAATGATTTCTTCTCTAATCTTATTTCTCTCGAGCGAACTGTGAGCTCTGATTATTCTCTTGTTTAAAATAGGAATACTAGTGACGATACAGGACTTAAAAATACCTGCAAAATATTAAGTCGTGTTAGACAAGTAATGTACTGAAGAGGTTTATTTTTGTGTACGTTTCTCTTGTTTAAAATAGGAATACTAGTGACGATACAGGACTTAAAAATACCTGCAAAATATTAAGTCGTGTTAGACAAGTAATGTACTGAAGAGGTTTATTTTTTGTGTACGACGTCGGTCTCGAAAACAGTAAGACTGATTGTTTTTCTCTGTTTACCGGTATATCAACCTTCGTGGGTTATTTAATGCCAAAGCTATTTTTATAGAAGAACAGTAATGGTACTACTTAACTCATGCGTGTTCATACGTTTTCCAAGGATATTTGTCCGAAAGTAAATGTTGGAATTTTTGGGGGATATAGTTATTTACTAAGCTTAGCTTAGATATAGCACAAGGCCAGAAGTGAATTACATTAATTATATTTTTCTATTCATGCGATTATTCAATGATTTCTTCTTCTAATCTTATTTCTCTCGAGCGAACTGTGAGCTCTGATTATTCTCTTGTTTAAAATAGGAATACTAGTGACGATACAGGACTTAAAAATACCTGCAAAATATTAAGTCGTGTTAGACAAGTAATGTACTGAAGAGGTTTATTTTTGTGTACGTTTCTCTTGTTTAAAATAGGAATACTAGTGATACAGGACTTAAAAATACCTGCAAAATATTAAGTCGTGTTAGACAAGTAATGTACTGAAGAGGTTTATTTTTGTGTACGTTTCTCTTGTTTAAAATAGGAATACTAGTGACGATACAGGACTTAAAAATACCTGCAAAATATTAAGTCGTGTTAGACAAGTAATGTACTGAAGAGGTTTATTTTTTGTGTACGTTTCTCTTGTTTAAAATAGGAATACTAGTGACGATACAGGACTTAAAAATACCTGCAAAATATTAAGTCGTGTTAGACAAGTAATGTACTGAAGAGGTTTATTTTTGTGTACGTTTCTCTGTTTAAAATAGGAATACTAGTGACGATACAGGACTTAAAAATACCTGCAAAATATTAAGTCGTGTTAGACAAGTAATGTACTGAAGAGGTTTATTTTTGTGTACGTTTCTCTTGTTTAAAATAGGAATACTAGTGACGATACAGGACTTAAAATACCTGCAAAATATTAAGTCGTGTTAGACAAGTAATGTACTGAAGAGGTTTATTTTTTGTGTACGACGTCGGTCTCGAAAACAGTAAGACTGATTGTTTTTCTCTGTTTACTGGTATATCAACCTTCGTGGGTTATTTAATGCCAAAGCTATTTTTATATAAGAACACTAATGGTACTACTTAACTCATGCGTGTTCATACGTTTTCAAGGATATTTGTCCGAAAGTAAATGTTGGAATTTTGGGGGGATATAGTTATTTACTAAGCTTAGATGCGGCATAAGGCCAGAAGTATGGGGCCCCAATGAGAATCGAACTCACTAACAATGGTCTGCTAATCTACCTTGCTAACCATTACACCACGCGAGGAGAATGATTTGAATCAAGGTTTATTTGTTTATTGGTATATCAATGCTAAAGCCATCCATGTACAACAGTAGTATACAAGATAATACATTATATTTGGCAATTATTTGGTTTGGTGTCATTGTTTAATGTCATACTAAATGTTGTGGGTTATTTAATGCCAATAACATTCTTGTAAAAGAATAATAGTGGAACTATTTAACCCACAGGTGCGGTTTCATACCATTCCCCATGTGTATTTTCCGAAAGTGAACTAAATAATGTATAACGTGAGTCAAGTAATGAGACGGATTTGTGGCAAGTTTTCCTTGTTTATTGGTATATCAACTACCGTAAGAAATTTAATGCCCAAATCCTCCTTGTAGAACAGTCGGGTACAAAATACTACATTATATTTGGCAGTTAATCTATTTCAGCTTATATCTCATTCCATCTGAAATTATTTGGTATGGTTTCTTTGTTTAATGTCATATCAAACATTGTGTGTTATTTAATGCCAAAGCCAAAAATTGTAGAAGAAGAGTACCGGGGTTGATTAACCTATAGCTCTTGGGATGAGGGGGTTCCTACCATATTATTTGGTATCAATGCGAAAGTGAATACAAGGCGTGTCATAAAAATATCGAGTTTGAAGCTGTATTTACCAAAATAGAAATGAACGGTGAATGGAACGATGAATTTTTTTCGAAATATAAGATGTCCTAAAAGTATCGAGATTGAAGCTGTATTTACCAAAATAGAAATGAACGATGAATGGAACGTTCATCTATTTCGGAATACAAGATGAGTCCTTAAAGTATTGAAATTGAAGTTGTATTTACCAAAATAGAAATGAACGATGAATGGAACGTTAATTTATTTCGGAATACAAGATGAGTCCTAAAAGTATCGAGATTGAAGCTGTATTTACCAAAATAGAAATGAACGATGAATGGAACGTTAATTTTTTTCGGAATACAAGATGAGTCCTAAAAGTATCGAGATTGAAGCTGTATTTACCAAAATAGAAATGAACAATGAATGGAACGTTAATTTTTTTTCGGAATACAAGATGAGTCTTAAAAGTATCGAGACTGAAGCTGTATCTACCAAAATAGAAATGAACGATTAATGGAACGTTAATTTATTTCGGAATACAAGATGAGTCCTAAAAGTATCGAGATTGAAGCTGTATTTACCAAAATAAAAATGAACAATGAATGGAACGTTAATTTATTTCGGAATACAGGGTTTGTCAAAAAGTACCAAACCCTCTATACTTATTATTTGGTATCCTTGTGAACATAATAAAACGATTGGAGCTTGAACTCACCTACTACGATATTGATAATCGATTTTTTTCAGATCAGTGAATTTGAACCACGTATCTTTGAGGCGTAACAGAGATTCTCAAAGATACATGGTTCAAAATTAACTGATCTATAAAAATGTTGTTTTAATTAAATAAAATAACTGGTTTCATTATATCTTTTATTCATTAATATATTAACACTGAACATTTCATTAGATTCGGTTAATTCCCTGATTTTTTTTGGTATTTTTTCTTTCAGCGGGATGGCATACGATGGTGGAATTTAGGTCCGTTAAGCTCGATTTAACTGGAATGGGTTATTCCATTGGCTTGTTGCCTGGTCAGTCGACTTATTGGCAGATGAGAAACAAAATTTATTTCAAAGGAAAGACAAAAAGTGAAACAGAAATAAAACAACAACTAAAAATACAACAAAAAAAGAAAGAAAGATGGACATTGCCTGGGCAATTGAATCAAATTCAGAGATGTCAATGAAAAAAAAAATGAGATACAGAATGAAGCAAAAAAGGAAAGTTTAAAAAGATGAAGATAATGAAATAGATGAATGCAAAGTCGGCAAAAGAATAAGATTCAGTCGTTTTTGTTTTACGGCATATCAACACTTTTCGGGTCATTTAATGACGAATCAAGAAATTGTCGATAAACAAAGAACTAAAGTTGTTTACAGTACCTGCTATTGCTTAAGTGGTCACCCAAGTTTTGAATAGGCTCATCGCTGCTTAACTTCGGTGGTCTAGAAGGAACCGGTGGATGTAGCTTCCCTTGAACGTAATAATAATAATAATAAGAATAAGAAGAAGAAGAAGAAGAAGAAGGACGAAAGAAGAAGAAGAAACACGAATGAAGAACAAATGAAGAAGGACGAAAGAAGAAGAAGAAGAAGAAGAAGAACAAGAAGAACAAGAAGAAGAACGAATGAAGAAGAAGAACGAATGAAGAAGAAGAAGAACGAATGAAAAAGGACGAATGAAGAAGAAGAACGAATGAAGAAGTAGAACGAATGAAGAAGAAGAACGAATGAAGAAGAAGAAGAAG
>CM042171.1:2419792-2482292 GCA_023376005.1 Doryteuthis pealeii | reverse complement strand
AATCCTTTTGGGACCATTCCCATTGCACCAACTACAATTGGTAAAACTTTCACTTTCATATTCCATAACTTCTTCAGTTCTTTGGCAAGGTCCAGATATTTGTCCATTTTTTCATTTTCCTTTAGCTTTACCCTGTCATCTGCTGGAACTGCAAAATCACCAGTTGACAAGTTCTTTCTTTATTATTATTATTATTATTATTATTATTATTATTATTATTATTATTATTATTATTATCTTCATTTTCATTCCTTCTGAGTTTTTCACATCAGCATTAGCTGATGGTATTTCACTGGAGTCTGAGTGACAAATCTCCTCAGGTCTCCAGGACTCTTCCGAGTATTCCGGCAGATTGTAGCAGTGCAGTATTCTGGGTGGTCTCGATTCTCCCTCTGATCTCCAGATTTTCCAAACTCTTTTCCAATCTTTTTGGGACCGTTCCAAGTGCACCAACTACAATTGGTATAACTTTGACTTTCATATTCCATAACTTTTTCAGTTCTCTGGCAAGGTCCAAGTATTTGTCCATTTTTACATTTTTACTCCTGAATGACAGCTATGGATTGAATTGTACCACTACTGTAAATGTGATCATGAAGAGGGGGATCCATTTTTTATATTAACATAGTTATAGTCTGATCACCCAATATTTAGCCATTCTCTCTTTTTAGAATATGAAAATAATAATTATTGTTGTTCGGTTGGTTGATTGTTTTGTTTTATGGCATATCAATCCTTTTCAGGTCAATTAATGCTGAATCAAGTCATGTTTAATAAACAAAGGACTCCGATTGACTACAATAGCTGTTGCATAATGCATGGGTAGGAGGGACTATTGGCAACACCCTGTAATTCTACGGGATAGTTTCTTCATATCAAGGGCGGCAGTTTCCATGGAAAAATACAGAAAGCGGAAATCTCGCACGTTATGTGATTTTGAGTTAGATCCTCAGTTTGGTTTGTTTGTTTGGTTTTTTTTTTTTAAGGCATATCAACCTCAGTGGGCCATTTAATGCCGATAAAGTTTTGAAATAAATCAATTCTTAATGGATAATACAATTTTTTTATAAATACATTTTCTATTTAACCTATAGATGGGACCCTAACCGGTACTACCACTCCGGGTTAGAGTGGACCAGGGAGCAATGGTGATGAAGGGGTGCTCCACATTCCCCAAACCTTCAAAACTGGAACCTTACCAACAGATAGAGTTTAACGTCATTCCTAGGACATGTAGACCCTCAGCCACCGCTTTCTAGCACCCATATGATAAAAAGTGTTGGGGCTTGCTATAAGAGCAATAGAGCTGGGGCAATCATATAGGTACTAGGGCTTGACGTGACCAGCCGATTGATCGGAGGGGGCTTCTCCGACAGCCCGTCTAATCTAAGTAAGGTACTAAGTGGAGTGTTGCAGGTCATGGACTGCTCATCCACCAAGGATCTATCCTTAAGCACCATTGGACCAATTCCACGCTTTTCGCATCGTCTGCGCTGTATGCACGAGTTGTTGTTGTTGCTGCTGTTGCTGTTGATTTTCTTGTTGATGATGATGATAATGATTGATGATGATGATGATGATGATGATGTTAGTTAATGCATTCCTTAGGAGAAAATAAAAAGAAGACTACAGATCACCAATGGCCAAAGAAAGAAAGTAACTAGTAAGTTATGCATTTGTTGTAAATATCTATCCGTCTACCGCTCTCTCTCTCTCTCTCTTCTTCTCTTATATATATATATATATATATATATATATATATATATATATATATATTACTTAATCCATTGTTCAACAAGATATTTTTACGAGAATAATGATTCTTCAATTCCAAAATGAAAAAATTGGGAGAAGAAAACTAAATTGTAAATACTTATCTATTTAATATCTCTTAGATCACCCTCTCTCTCTCTCTCTCTCTCTCTCTCCATATATATATATATATATATATCCATCTCTCTTTTCTCTCTCTCTCTCTATCTCGCTCTCTCTCTCTCTCTCTCTCTCTCTCTCTCTACTCCACTCTCCTTCACTCTCCCTCTCTATCTCTCTCCCTTCACTCCCTCGTCTTCCTAACTCTCTCTCTCTCACTTCGCTCTCTGCCCCCCCTCCTCTCTCTCTCTCTCCATATAATATATATATACATATTTCCATCTCTCTCTTTCTCTTTCTTCTCTCTTCTCTCCTCACTCTCCCTTTACTCTCCCTCTCTATCTCTCTCCTTCAATCCCTCGTCTCTCCTACTCTTCTCTCTCTCTCTCACTTCCGCTCTCTGTCCCCCTCCTTCTCTCTCTCTCTCTCTCTCTCATATAATATTATATATATCCATCTCTCTCCTCTCTCTCTCTCTCTCTCTCTCTCTTCTCCTTCACTCTCCCTCTCGATCTCTCTCCCTTCACTCCCTCGTCTCTCCTACTCTCTCTCTCACTTCCGCTCTCTGTCCCTCACCCTCTCCTCTCTCTCTCTCTCTTCTCTCTCTCTCTCTCTCTCTCTCTTCACTTTAGTTATTTCGTCCTCTTTTCTAAATATATAATGTTTGCATGCTTGTCTGCGTTAATTTTTATTTTTCTCTTTTTTCCTTCACTTTTTTTTTCATGCATTGACACGTGCACACAGTTACCCTGTCATTTTCTGTAACAGCCTCTCTCTCCTTTTCTCTTTCTCTTCTTCTCTCTCTCTCTCTCTCTCTCTCTCTCTCTCTCTCTCTCTTAAAAGAACACATTATTTATATACCCATAACATGGGTATATAACATAGCTGATGTTGCTTAAGTGGTCACCTAATTAAGTATTGAACAGACTCATCATACTTAACTTTAGTGATCGAATAAGAACTGGTGATTTCAGTGTGTCTCGATAATAATAGAAATGACCGTTACAACAAACATTAAGTGCAGCTGCCAGGCGCGTACATGTGAAGGCACAACAAACACAACAGAGTTGCCAATAGACACACAATTGTTCCCCAGTGTAATCAACACTAACAATAATACACAATCTTATTATAATGGAGATTGTGTGTTTTTCTGTCTGTAACCGAAACTATATTACTAATCGAGTCACAATTAACATAGTTATTTACATCTCATTCTTCATGATTTTATTTATATTTAAACCTCAATTATTAATAAAATTGCTTCACCTTTTTATTAGTGTTGTCCATATCTACATACAAATAACATGCTATTGTATTTATATATACAAAAAATAGCGGTTTGCAGTGTGAACGGGAAGGCTAATTTGCATATTGATATTAAAAATGTGATTTTATTAAATATGTGCTTAGTATTATTGATTTCTAACTGTTTGGTTTTATTTTAATGAATATTAGTAAAAATCTCTTCAATGAATCTTAAATGAAATCCATTAACAAGAAAAAATAAGTGTAATTTTATTCTTTATTTCCTAACACCTTTCTGTATGGTATGTCTTATTTAGATATTTTTTAATGGGTTTGGTTTGGTTTGGTTTGTTTTACGGCATATCAACCTCAGTAGGTCATTTAATGCCGGCAAAGTTTTGAAATAAATTCATTCTTAATGGATACTTATTTTTTTTTTTTATAAGCACATTTTTCTATTTAACTAATATACGGGACCCTAACAGGTACAACTACTCTGGGTTGGTTTGGTTTGTTTTGTTTTACGGCATATCAACCTCAGTAGGTCATTTAATGCCGGCAAAGTTTTGAAATAAATTCAATCTTAATGGATACTCAATTTCTATGAACTCATATCGTATGTAAAGTTGGCAGAGTGGCCTATCAACAGCCCGAATACGTACTATTTAATCGCTGATATTGACAGCCGTTTATTTGCACTCTATTCGAAATCGACAAACGAACCTGCAACACTACGGAACACCAAGGAACAACCAAAGAACTATACCCAACTGAGTGGTAGTACCTGTTAGGGTCCTATCTATGGGTCAAATAGAAAAAAATGAGTTTAAAAATGTTTAAAAATTAAAGAAAATGTATTCGGCATAAAATAACCCAACAAGGGTTGACATGCCGTAAAATCCAAACCAACCTATCAGCCAGCCAGCCAAAAAGCATAAACGTGATAGGTTAGTCAAGGATTTGAAATCGGCTTCGTCTATTTGATAATGCTACGACCGTAATCGTTACGCTAAATCAGCCGGGCAGCGAGGGAGCCTATCCCCTTTTCGCTAACCCTAGACAGAGTATTGTTTTCTGTTGGGGTGAAGCGCCACACCTACCGTCAGCACAAATCTCTACCGCAAAGATCTGATTACCCAATGATGTGCTGGGTTGGAGAGGACCGGTATCGAACCTTTCGATTCCCAGGCTGTTGCTCTACCGACTGAGCTAAACCGTCCTCTCTCATACATTTGCCTGTATTGTGTAATAGGAAAACGGTAAATTCTGCGGAGTATTATATATAGAAAAATGAATTGCGTCAGTGTTTATTTTTTTCGCTTTCACGTTCGATGCCAGTTGCAATTATGGTAAGGTGAATGACACCTCGGTTTAGTTTTTAGAATTGTTTTTTTTTTTTATATATATATAGCCACCCGAAACACGACCCACACTTACTTAACGAGTATACATATATATATATATATATATATATATATATATATATATATATATATGATGTTTCGTACAGAAAAAAAAAATTGCAACATTTCGTGTACTTCACGAATTTTTTTTTTGTTTGTTTGCTTGACTGGTAAAAAGTTAGAGGTATGTTTTGCATATTTTCACTTCGCGTATACATTGTTGTACTGCATTTGACGAAAATTTATTAAACTAGCAAATAAAATATTGTATTAAATTAGAAAGGCTAATGAAACTAAATAAGAATGCAGATAAAAAGATTTGAAACAGAGGGAGTATAATAAAAGATTTGAAACAGAGGGAGTATAATAAAAAATGGAACAACTGAAACTTACTCTTCCATCACTCTCGTCTTTCATTGTTATTTTTTCGAATTTAAGTATTTAGTTAAAAGAGGAAGTGAAGAAGAAAATGACAGTTATTTTATCTTGTTAATAGATTTCATTTAAGATTCATTGAAGAGATTTTTGCTTATATTCATTAAAATAAAACCAAACAGTTAGAAATCAATAATACTAAGCACATATTTATTAAATTCGATTTTTTAATATTAATATGCAAATTAGCCTTCCCGTTCACATTGTAAAGCGCTATTTTGTTGTATATATAAATATAATTGCATGTTGTTAGTATGTAGTCATAGTTAACAGTATTAATAATGTAAGACAATTTTATTAATAATTGAGGTTTAGATAAAAATAAAATCATGGAGAATGTGATGTCAATAACTAAGGGAATTGTGACTTGAGTAGGAATATAGTTTCGGTTACAGACGGAAAAGCACACAATCTCCATTATAATAAGATATTTCTCTCTCTCTCCCTCCCCCCTCTCTCTCTCTCTCACACACACACACACACATATATATATACCTTCTTCCACCATTCCCCTTACTTTCTTACAAACTTGTGAGCCCCCCCCCCAACCTCCTACAAATCTCTACTACCATTGTTCGTTTAAACGGAACCTGTAAACTCCGCCTACTACTAATTCCTACTGCCACTACGCGTTTTAAAAGCGAGACAGCTGAAACATTCCATCAGTTTCACACCTGAAGATGGCACAAAAATACATGCTGAAAGCGCTCGTAATGAAACCTTTGGTGGATTGCTACACCAATTTCACCCTGACATTAAAAAGATGGCCGGACAGTTAGAAAGGATCGAACAAAAACTCGTCCGACAAGAATCGTCAGTAGAGTTTAACAAAACACACACACACACACACACACATATATATATATATATATATGGAGGCGCGTGGGTTAGAGTCGTGGAAAATGGACTCGTCGATTCGAGTTCAATTCCTAGACGAAGCTATTGGTATTTCACATAGCACTAATACCCTTGGAAAAGGTATGAATCCATATATTCTCACTCCAGCTATGAGTTAAATAGTAGGGCAGGCTGGGCCCTTTAGCTTTGGGTAGGTAACCAGTCTAGGAGAGGTATAACTCTGAATTCAAAATTCCTGAGGGCGGTCGTTGATTGGGTTTGTGGCAACCCTTGATGCACCAATTTTTTTCTATCGACTGTGCCAAACATATTGAGAAAAATTAAAATTTGAGGAACAAAGAGGATAAAAAAAAACAATTTCAACAAACTAATATTTCACCTCTTGAATTTTATTGTTTTCAAACAGAACTATTATATATGCTAGCAAATATATGCACCCTCCGGGTGCAAGTATTTAAGTTTTAATGTAATAAAATATTGTATTAAATTAGAAAGGCTAATGAAACTAAATGGGAAATGCAGATAAAAAAAGATTTGAAACAGAAGGAGTATAATCGAAATATAGAACAACTGAAACTTACTCTTCCATCACTCTCGTCTTTCATTGTTATTTTTTCTAATTTAAGTATTTACTTAAAAGAGTAAGTAAAGAATAAAATTACAGTTATTTTTTCTTGTTAATGGATTTCATTTAAGATTCATTGAAGAGATTTTTGCTTATATTCATTAAAATAAAACCAAACAGTTAGAAATCAATAATACTAAGCACATATTTATTAAAATCACATTTTTAATATCAATATGCAAATTAGCCTTTCCGTTCAAACTGTAAACCGCTATTTTGTTGTATATATAAATATAATTGCATGTTATTAGTATGTTGATATGGTCAACAGTGGCTTCGGCCTCTGGAACATTGATATAATTAACGGCGTCGATCCCAGGGGGCCATCCCCCCAGGCAACACCTGCCCCCTTGATTTAAAGGGGTAGGGCTGGGTTTATTGCCCAGCGCCTGAGGCGCCCCCCTTGAGGGGGAATGCCGACGGGATCGACGCAATTTTTCACCTGCCACTCCATGAGCTCCGGCTTGTTGGTGGTCCCACGTTAATAGGGACTTTGTGCCTGACCCGTACAAGTGGGGTACGCGGTAAATATCATGTAGATATGGTCACCAGTGGCTTCGGCCTCTGGACCATTGCTATAATTAACGGTTAGATATGGTCAACAGTAATAATAATGTAAAACAATTTTATTAATAATTGAGGTTTAGATAAAAAAATAAAATCATTGAGAATGCGATGTCAATAACTAAGGAATTGTAACTTGAGTAGTAATATAGTTTCGGTTACAGACAGACAAACAGACAATCTCCATTATAATAAGATATATATATATATATATATATATATATATATATATATATATATATATGAGGATTGGAGTAAATCCGACAGAATGTAGTAAAGGTTAGAGGGACTTTCTCTTCTATAAACCACATATATGATACTTTAATGATAAAATAAACGTCTGATGAAACCGAGCTCAAAGCACGGGGAAATATATATCTCCTACATATACTTGTCTGAGCTGTGTTCCTTTGACCACATTTCTCGCTCTAATCTTAACTATATATATATATATATATATATATATATAATATATATATATATATATATATATATATATATGAAAAATAGACGGAAATTAATCCGACAGTATGAAAATTTAACATTTTGAAAAAACATATAATGTTTGTTATGTAATTGCTGGCATATCTGTTTCGACCAAATCGATAAGTTGGTCTTCATCAACGAGCGACATAGACGGGAAGAAAGATATCCGTTAAAAAGACNTGTTTACAAAAAACGAACGTTGAATTCAACCGCTGAAATTTTGATAAATGCATGTTCGTTTTTTGTAACAGTCTTTTTAACGGATATCTTTCTTCCCGTCTATGTCGCTCGTTGATGAAGACCAACTTATCGATTTGGTCGAAACAGATCTATCAGCATTTACATAACAAACATCATATGTTTTTTTTTTTTCAAAATGTTAAATTTCACATATATATATATATATATATATATATATATATATATATATATATATATATATACCGTGAAAGGTGGACAGGGGACGAAGGAAAAGGAGGAGAGATGAGGGTGCACCGAATTATATGTGACAGTGGCAGGAAAGTGTCACCAACGACACGGTAGATCGCAAGTTCTAGTGGGGGAGGAGGTGATTTAAGGATTTAGGCACCAGCGACCTTGTACCTTGTCTGTGAGCGCTGTGACTAATTTGGTGGGGTGTTCAGGAATTTATATGTTTTGTGCATTTCAGAGTTGCTGTGGTGTTTGTATAGGGTAATATATATATATATATATATATATATATATTATATATATATATAAAGATTTTTGGATGTTTGTTTTTTGTTTTTTTTTATAGAAGCATTGTTGAATAAATAATTATTTATATTTTGCTTGAAGGCAATTATAATGCATGTATCACATAAAATTCGATAATTATAGAAAATAATCTTGACAAGTGAATCCCGGCAAAGGATGGCTCGCTATGCAGAACACCGTACAGACTGTTTCGACTTTATTAAGTCTCTTCAGCGATGTATACTAGCGACTCCCTCTGACAGGAATCGAATTTTATGCGATACATGCATTATAATTGCCTTCAAGCAATATTATATATATATATATATATATATTTAAAAACGAATGGCTTAAAATTTCCGACTGCAGTTTCTCGCCATCGAAGCGCAAATCTTCAGGGAATTCCCTGAAGATTCGCGCTACGAAGTTGAGGAATAAAGGAAAAACATTTTTTTACAAATATCCGGCGTTTCTCAACTTCTTAAACAACAGATGATTACACCAGCGCCATGGGATAAGTACTATAAAAAAACACCTAGTACTTTTAATACTTCCAATAACTCTTTTTATTTTAAACTTTGGTGGACTTATACAAATTCCACCCAAATGTTAAAAATTTGGCCAGAAAACTCGAAAAGATCAAAAATAAAATTGTTAAACAGGAGATTTGTCTTTTGTTTAATTCTACATAATAATATTTATCTTATTATAACCGAGATTGTGTGTTTTTTCTGTCTGTAACCGAAACTATATTACTACTCAAGTCACAATTCCCTTAGTATTTACATCACATTCTCCATGATTCTATTTCTATTTAAACCGCAATTAATAATAAAACCGTTTGACATTATTAATACTGTTGGTCTTACCTAAATACTAATAACATGCAATTGTATTTATATATACAACAAAATACCACTTTTCAGTGTAAACGTAAAGCTAATTGCTCATATTGATATTTTAAAAAACTGATTTTAATAAAAATGTGCTTGGTATAATTGATTTCTAATTGTTTGGTTTTATCTTAATGAATATGAGTAAAAATCTCTTCAATAAATCCTAAAAGAAATTCATTAACAAGAAGAAATAACTGTAATTTTATTCTTTACTCCTGTTTTAACTAAATAGTTAAATTAGGAAAATTTAGCATTGAAAAACGGAAGTGATGAAAGAGTAAGTTTCAGTTGTTCTATATTTCCGATTATACCCCTCTCCGTTTCAAATCTTTTTATTTGAATTCTTAATTAGTTTCAATAGCCTTTCTGATTTAATTAATATTTTATTACATTTAAACTTAAATACTTGCACCGGAGGGGCATATATTTGCTAGTATCAATAAAGGAAGGAAGAATTCAACACCGTAATTCCATAAATAAATTTATTTCGACAAATTGGGGCCTATATAAATCCAAGTTGATTTAAACCGGCTCCCAAATTTTCGTCTCATCAGATGGGTCTCAATTCACTTATGGACAAGCACATCACAGAAACCCCCAAAAAGCTGAATATTAAAAAATATATATAAATTCAAACAAAAACAAAAAAAAAAATACATAAAAAAATTTTTAACAGTATAGGATTGTAACCATAGAAACAGGAAATGAATGAGAAAAAAGAGATACATTTCAAAATCATCTCGTACTACCAAGTTTTGGATAATCTCATTCTTATATATATATATATAATATATATATATATAATATATATATATATATATATTTGTTCGCAGGGCCCATTTTTTTACCTAGTGATACATCTAAGCTGAGCTTAGTAAATAAATAATTAATTATTATAATATATATATATATATATAATATATATATATTATATATATATATATAACTGGGAGGTGTGGGTACGTTGCTACTGTCAGAGGGGTTGGGTAAATACATACTACCATTCTTTTGATGATTGTTTCGATCTTCAGCACAATAACTTATTTCGGAAGCGCAGGTGTTTTTCGATTTTAAAAAATTGAATTATATTCCGGCTGCATTTGATTTCTTTTTTGCTCACTTTCAAATCAAAAGAGTATATTATCTTCTTTTATCAGAGAGAAGAAGAATTATATTATAGTTGGAATACAGCTAAAAATAGTATTATTTTGATTATTCGGACTATTCTCCTCGTCTTTATTGTTATCTGCACAACGTTTCGGTCAATGTTCCCTACGGCCTTCTACAGGTATTTTTTTGGGCTCGGCCGCCTTCTCGAATTAGAAACCTTCTCTTCAAATTCTGGAACCTTTTTTGTGGTAATCTGGAACCTTCTTATAATCGGGAACCTTCACAGAACTTTGAACCCAATCCATTATTCAATCCACAGGGATATCCTGTTCTCATTCCGCCAACCATTAGCTGGGGTACAGGTGTTAATCTGTGTTTAATTATTATTTTATGTTATTGTCGGCTTTGACCAGGATTGAACCTGCAGCCTAGAGGTAACTGTCACTTAGAACTGTCTTAAACCCTGCGCCTTTATCTACTAGCTATGTGTCCAAAAATTCAGAGAAATAGATAAAATAGTACAAAAGATGAAGAATACAGTCTGGGTAACTGTTGCTAGGAGGGAGAAAGCATCACCCGCCAGTCTGAATCAAAAGAAAACAATGTGCTACCCTGGGTACAACGTCGTTACCACAGAAATTTCGACGGTTAGCGAGTTGATGAATCAATAAGACATACGATTATCCTACATACGAGGATAATCCAAATGTAAAGTTGTTGTATTGTCCTCGCCCGGAAAACGGAGCTTCCAGCAGAGGGACAAAAGAAAGATAAAAATATATATTAAAAATAAAGAGAAAGCTGAAGAGAGGTTTTTCCGTCAAGGAAGCAGGAAGAAGATAAAGAAATATATAACAAATGTCCGTTATCAGATAAAAGATAAAGATGCGGAGGCGTATCTATCAATATAAAGGTGAGAAGATTCGAGCCGACACACAGAGACGCCAGCCAGCAGCCAAAAAGGACACTTCACGTCTCCCGTCAGCAACCACCCCTCGGGCACTCATTGTAAGCTCTGCGCCTTCACACTTACACACCGAAGAAAATAAAGAAGGGTCCTCTCTTTGTAATAAGTATCCGTTGTTTATTGAAGTCCAGTGTCGGTAGTAGCTGACTACTAACATACATCGCTTTGGGTACAGTGAAAACCCATTACTTACGTACACGATTTAGAGTAGCGAAGAAGGCCGTACGTAACAAGGTCTGTACAATATTTAGAAATCACAGAAATTGTTTATTATTTATTGCCAATGATTACATCATTTAAAGTTTGAACTTGTTATCCATTTTCTGCATAATCGCCATTTAGCTTGATGCTTTTTTTGTAGGCGGTTGACAGTTTTTGTATGTCAGTGTCATATCTGCTCACCGCTATGTTGGTTAAATCCAACATAACGGACATAATTCCACCTTCGTATGTCACCCCGCCGAAAGAAAAAATACTAAAAAACAAGGAATTAACCGATTTAATGAAATTTTCAGTGTTGATATATTAATGAATAAACAATAGTGATGGAGCTTGATGGTAGGTGTGGCTCTCCAAATCAGACGCAAAATGATCTCCCTGGTCTAGCGCTAGTAAAAGTGAATAAATTCCCTGCTGTGTGTGGCTGATCGGCATTGGGTCACCCCGACGAATTTACTTACTTTTAGTCATATGCAGTAAGCTGGATAGGATTTAACTGATTCATTTAGCGATATGACTAAGAGAGACTGTCTTGTTTCCAACTAGTAAGAAGAAACGAATCGTTAGTCGTTATTTATCACAGAGACACTTCGAATTATACCAGAATCTCTCGCGTAAATAAAACATCTT
Source organism: Doryteuthis pealeii (assembly GCA_023376005.1). Lineage (NCBI taxonomy): Eukaryota > Metazoa > Mollusca > Cephalopoda > Myopsida > Loliginidae > Doryteuthis > Doryteuthis pealeii. Next base: position 2,470,262 of record CM042171.1, on the reverse strand, counting down.
TTTCTAATGAAATAAAAAAAGAACCTGTGTCTTTTATACTGAAGGTATCATATGTAAAGAGATGAAGAATAAGTTCGAATGATGGAAAAGAAAAAACAAAGAGGTAGATGTGTTGTATGAGGAGGATATATCTTCAATAAAAAAAATGCTATCTGTTCCTTTTTTTTAGATTATTGTTCCTTTTTATTGTTACATATTTTATTTCTCTTCATTTATCTTAGCGATGGGGGATTAAAAACAACATCATGTTTACAATTTTAGAATAGAAAATCAGAATACTTACGCTAAAGTTCATTTCTTTCTTTCTCTAATTATATTTCTGTTTCTTGTTTTTATTTTTTTTTTTCTTTAATTTATTTATTTATTTTTTTACCTTTGTTTTTTTCCGTCTTGTTTTTCTTAAGTTTTTTGTTTGTTTCTTTTTTCTTTAATATTTCTGTCTTACTTATATACTAACTTCTTCTTTTTTTCTTCTTTCTTCTTAATTTCTCTTTCCTTCCTTTCTTTCTTTCTTAATTTCTCTTTGGGTTTTCTGTCTTCCTTCTTTTTTTTTTCATTCTTTTTGGAGTTTTGTGTCTTTATTTATATTCTAACTTTCTTTTTTCTTTCTTTCTTAATCTATCTTTGATTTCTTCTTTTTTCTTTCTTCTTTCTTTCTTCTCTTCTTTCTCCTTTGAGTTAATTCTTTTTTTCTTTCCCTTTTGAGTATTCTGTCTTTATTTATATTCCACTTTCTTTTCTTTTTTTCTTTCTTTCTTTCTGTCTTCTTCTTTCTTTTTCCTTTTGGGTATTCTGTTTTATTTTATAGTTAATTTTCTTTCTTTCTTTTTATTTATATTTCAGCTTTTTTTTCTTTCTTTCTTCTTTCTTTTTTTCTTTCTTTCTCTTTCTTTCTTTCTGTATTTTTCTCTCTGTCTTTATTCATATTTAAATTTCTTTCTTTCGTTTTTTCTTTCTTTCTTTTCTCTCTTGAATATTCTGTCTTTCATTATATTCTAACTTTATTCATGTCTTCTTTTTGGGGGCATTCTTTCTTATTTATATTCCAAATTTTTCTTTCTTTCCTTCTTTCTTTTTTCTTGCCTTTATTTTTTCTTTGTTTCTTATTTCCTTATTTTTTACTTCTTTCTTTTTACTTTCTTTTCTCTTTCTTTTTTCTTTCTCTCTTTATTTATATTCTTTCTTTCTTTCTTTCTTTAGTATTCTCTCTTTTTTCACATTCCACCTTTTTTTCTTTCTCTTTTCTCTCTTGCCTTTATTTTCTGTATTTCTTTCTTGGTTTTTCTTTCTTTCTTTCCTTCTTCTTCTCTTCCTTCTGTCTTTATTTTATATGCTAAATTTTCTTTCTTTTCTTTCTTCTTTCTTTCTTTCTTTGCAGATCTGTCTATCTATATTTCCAAATTTCTTTTCTTTTTCTTTCTTCTTTCTTTCTTTCCTTCTTTTCTTCTCCTTCTCTTTCTTTTCTGTCTTTATTTATATTCTAAATTTCTTTCTTTCTTTCTTCTTTCTTTCTTTCTTTGAGATTCTGTCTCTTCTATATTCCAAATTTCTTTCTTTTTTCTTCTTCTTTTCTTTATTTCCTTCTTTTCTTTCTGTCTTTATTTATATTCCAACTTCTTTCTCACTTTTTTCTTTCTTTCTTTCTTTCTTTTCCTTCATTCTTTCCTCTATGTGGGAGGGAGGGGTCAGAGAATTTAACTGATTTTTCATTTAGCGATATGACTAAAGAGCACTGTCTTACTTCCACGTAGTAAGAAGAAACGAATCATTTAGTCGTATTTATCACAGAGACCACTTTCGAATACACCAGAATCTCTCGTAAATAAAACATCTTTTTCTAATGAAATAAAAAAGAACTGATTCTCGCACAGAAGGTACCATATGCAAAAGATTAAGATAAATTTATAATGGCAAAAAAGAAAAGAAGAGAATTGATGTGTATAGGGATATTTATTCAATAAAAAATCACTACCAATTCCCTTTTTTTTATATATATATATAGAGAGAGAGATTATTATTCCTTCTTTATTTTTCTTTAATTTTTATTCCTGTTCATTTATCTTTAGCGATGGGGGATTAAAACAACATCATGATTACAATTTTAGAATCGAAAATCAGAAATACTTACGCTAAAGTTATTTGAAACGGGCGAGTTGAATCTGTCATAATTTGCCGAGGGGTTTGGGGCAGTATAGGATTATTTTTATCGTCGTAAAAAGACGGAAACGAAAAGAAGACAGCCAAACATTGATACCGTCAAGAGACGCAATAAAACAGGTTTAATATCACATAAAAGTACAGAGTTGTGATATCGGATCTGAAATCAGAACGTTATGGAAAAATCTTGGTTGGATGGCGAGATTTAAAAATAAATAGAGAAAAACTTCGAAAATAATAATATTAATAATAATAATAATGATTAATGATATAAGCTTATATAATATATTATATATATTATATATAAGTTTATATATGCGTATGTCTGTATAATATATTATGTATATGTATTTATATATGCATATATGATTTATACCATATATGTACAATATGTGTCTATAAATGTATATAATATATCATAATATCAAAATAAGAGAAAAACCTTCGAAATAATAATATCAATAATAAATGATATAAGCTTATATATATATAATATATCATATATAATTAATTATATATATAATATTATATATATATAATAATATATATATACATACGCGATTAATAAGCTTTAGTATGTATATAATATAGTATAATATATATAATATTAAGCTATTATATGCGTATGTGTGTATATACAATTATAGATATATATGTAGTATATATTTGTTATACATATATGTACATATTGTGTCTTATAAATGTATTATATATATATATAAAATAAGATAAAAAACTCGAAATCACAATAATATTATAATGATGATAATATATATAATATATATTAAATATATCATCCATATATTATATATATATATTTATATATATTTTGTGGTGTGTGTAGTGTGTATAATAAGTATACAATATGTATATGCATTTTAATATATGTATATGCTTAAACAATTTATAATATAATATATATATATATATATATTTATAATAACTTAACTTACTGTGTTTTAGATATGATATATATATATGTATTTATATTTTATAGATAGTATAAATATATATATATATATATATATAGTTGTGGTTGTGTGTGGGTATAATTATGTATAGATAATATATATGAATTATTGGTATACATAGAGATGTGTTGATATCATACTATATGTTATATAATGTGTATATGTATATATCCATGTACAACATTATATAAATGGTTATATATATATAATATATAATATATATAATATATATATTATATATATATAAGTCTATATGTGTGAGAGAAGATGAGAGAGAGAGAGGGGGGAGAAATAGAGGGAGATTTAAACTGAAATTTAAAGAATTCATTTCTGAATCTAAACATCACTTGAGAGAGTAATGAAAATCAAAATATCTACCGTATATTCCAATTTTATATACCAAGTTTTATTTATTTTTCTTTTCGTTCTTCTTTCTTATTTTTACGATCAAGTCTGCACTGAAACAAAACCCGTTCCACTAAAAAAGGTAAACCGTCGGGGTGGCCCTAAAGTCGGTATCAGCCAGTCAGCGAGGGAGTCATTCCCCATTCAATTAGCGCTAGACCTTGGAGATTTGTTTGGCAGTCTGAGCTGATGCGCCAACACCTTACATGCAGCTCCTTACTTTACCGCTATCATACGCTGAGTGGCGGAAACCGTGTATTCGAACTAGGAACCTTTGTGGTTTCTAGCCGAACGCTCGTAACACGACCATGAGGCTAAACGGGCCCCTTTAGCGACCTAGTATCACACTAATACCCAATTAAGAAGCATCGCGTTAGGTTGTTCTATGTTTACATGGGTGACAGTAAGCAAAAGCAGAGGTAACGGTCATGGAAACCGGATTCTTTTGTTTCTCAAAATTAATTTTGACTCGACATTAAGATACCCGAAAAGTGGTTCGATATGTCGTAAAACAAGAACTACAACTATTTTCCTTTTTTTTCTTTTCTATCTTTCTACAATTCCTTGTAAGTTTTTCTGTCTTTACCTTTTACTTTGCTTTGTATCCTTCCGTCAATTTCTGGTTTCTATCCAATATCTTATGTCTTCTTTCTCTTTCTTGTAGTTTTCTTATATCTTTCTTCTTTCTTTCATTCTTTCTTTTCCTTTGTTCTTTTCCGCTCTTTTAGATTTCCTCTCTTGAATTCTATATAATTCTCCCTTTCTTCTTTATCTACTTTCTCCTTCTATATCTGTTTGGAGCATTAATGTAATTTTCTTTTCTTCTTTTCTTTAACTATATTAACGGGCCTTTCTTTCTTCCTTCCTTTCTCCTTCTTTCTTTTCTTTCTTTATTTCCTTTCTCTTTACTTCTTCCTCCTACAATTCTTTCTTCTCTTTATTCCGTCTTCATTCTTTCTTTCTCTTCTTAGTCTTTATTCCTTCTCTTCTTCTCTTCACTCTTCTTCCTTTCATTCCTTTCTTTTCTTATTCTCCTTCTTTCTTCATTCTTCTTCCTTCCTTTCCTTTCTTTTCTTTATTCCTTCTTCTGTCTTTAATTTTATTTTCTTCTCCCTTCTTTCTTTCTTCTTTCTTATCCTTTCTTTTCTTCCTTTCTTCTTCTAATTTATCTTCCTTTCAATATCCTTCCCTTCTTCTTTCTTCTTTTTTTTCTTCTCTTCTTCCTTCTTCTCTTCTTTTTCTCCTTCTTTTTATTTATTTATATTATTTTTCTCTTCTGCTTCCTGTCTTTCTTTTTTCTTCTCTTTCTTTCTTTCTTTCTTCCTTCCTTTATTTATTATTATTTCTCTCTTATCCTCCTTCGTCTTTTCTCTTTCTTTCTTCGTTTTTCCTCTTTTTTCCTTATATTTATTATCTTTTCTCCTCCCTTCCTTCCTTCCTTCCTTCCCTTCCTTCTTTCCTTCTTTTCTCTTTCTTTCCTTTCTTTCTTTTTCTTTCTCTCCTTCCTTAAATTTCTGTTAGAGTTTCTAATCTATATCTATATTTCAATACGCGTTTTTCTTTCCTGTTTCTTCTTTCTTCTTTTCTTCTTTTCTTTTGTATTTAATTCTATTACGACGCTTCTTTCTTTCTCTCTTTCCTTTCTTTTATCTTTCTCTCTTCTCCTCTTTCTTCCCTCCTCAAGTCTCTCTGTTTAGAATTTCTATCTTATGTATATATTCATTGTACTTTCTATCTTCTTTCTTTCTTTTCTTCCTCTTTTCTTTCTCTTCTTTTCTTTCTTTTTCTTTGTTTTTTTGGTATTTATTGAAAATGTTCTTTCTTCTTTCTCTCTTTGAGTTTTCCATTATTCATTTACTTCCACTTTTCTTCCACATTTTTCTTGCGTTTCCTTCTTCTTTTTGAGTTTCTGGTAAGCTTATTTCCAGTTTTCATTCATTATTCATTCCTTCGAATCTCTTTGAATTTGTCTTCTTTCCATTTTTTCTTTAACAGCATTTATATGTGCAATAACGATTGTTGTCAACTGGAAATAAAAATTGTGAAAATAATCCAGAAAATTATTTGTAGAAATCCAAGGCAATATGATAATTTATATATATATATATAGTAAATATAATATTATAATACTATTATACAATATTATTATATACATATATATGATCATATATAATATATATATCATACATATATATTATATATATAGTTATATATATGATTTTTAAAAATGAATACCTTTAATGATCGGCAATTTTCGAAAGAGAAAAGAGAAAATGAAAGCTTAGCGGCCCTTTTCGCCAGCCGGTTGCTTTTTTGCAAAAGGGCCCTTAAATATTTCATCTTATCTCTTTCTCTTTCGAAAAATTGCCGATCAATAAAAGTAGGTTGTTATTTTAAAAAATCCTGTATAAAATTCAGCTGTACAAAAAATTGTTTAATATATAATATATATATATAGATAATATAGTATAGTATTAATATAATTTAGTGATAGTCCACAAATTAAACACGAGCTATGTTCAATAAACTATAGGAACATTCGACTTTAGACTGGCTTTATTGCAAGTTGCATTCCAGTACGATAATCTCAAGAAATGTTTTGTTACTCTTCTAAAATATAATAAGGCCGTTGTGTGTATATGTATCCCGGACTAAATCGAAAATAAAACAATTACGCGACAAATAGTAAATGTATATACACATTAAATGATCACCAGGGCGTGGTTTTTTTTAAATAGCAACAAAATAGAGATCTGATTTATATTTGTAAAGAAGATGAATAAAATTAATGAAACAGCATATGGATTTCTTTTTTTCTTTTTCATGTTAATTATTTTCGATAGTAGACCATTAACATTTCTCATCTTCTCTCAAAGAAGAGAGATGGGTAAGGTTAACCAGTCTAGGAGAGGTATAACTCTGAATTCAAAAATTCCTGAGGCGGTCGTTTGATTGGTTGTGGCAACCCTTGATGCACAATTTTTTTCTATCGACTGTGCCAAACATATTGAGAAAAATTAAAATTTGAGGAACAAAGAGGATAAAAAAAAACAATTTCAACAAACTAATATTTCACTCTTGAATTTTATTGTTTTCAAACAGAACTATTATATATGCAGCAAATATATGCACCCTCCGGGTGCAAGTATTTAAGTTTTTAATGTAATAAATATTGTATTAAATTAGAAAGGCTAATGAAACTAAATGGGAAATCAGATAAAAAAAGATTTGAAACAGAAGGAGTATAATCGAATATAGAACAACTGAAACTTACTCTCCATCACTCTCGTCTTTCATTGTTATTTTTTCTAATTTAAGTATTTACTTAAAAGAGTAAGTAAAGAATAAATTACAGTTATTTTTTCTTGTTAATGGATTTCATTTAAGATTCATTGAAGAGATTTTTGCTTATATTCATTAAATAAAACCAAACAGTTAGAAATCAATAATACTAAGCACATATTAATAAAATCACATTTTTAATATCAATATGCAAATTAGCCTTTCCGTTCAAACTGTAAACCGCTATTTTTGTTGTATATATAAATATAATTGCATGTTATTAGTATGTTGATATGGTCAACAAGTGGCTTCGGCCTCTGGAACATTGATATAATTAACGGCGTCGATCCCAGGGGGCCATCCCCCCAGGCAACACCTGCCCCCTTGATTTAAAGGGGTAGGGCTGGGTTTATTGCCCAGCGCCTGAGGCGCCCCCTTGAGGGGGAATGCCGACGGGATCGACGCAATTTTTCACCTGCCACTCCATGAGCTCCGGCTTGTTGTGGTCCCACGTTAATAGGGACTTTGTGCCTGACCCGTACAAGTGGGGTACGCGGTAAATATCATGTAGATATGGTCACCAGTGGCTTCGGCCTCTGGACCATTGCTATAATTAACGGTTAGATATGGTCAACAGTAATAATAATGTAAAACAATTTTATTAATAATTGAGGTTTAGATAAAAAATAAAATCATTGAGAAATGCGATTCAATAACTAAGGGAATTGTAACTTGAGTAGTAATATAGTTTCGGTTACAGACAGACAAACAGACAATCTCCATTATAATAAGAATATATATATATATATATATATATATATATATATATATATATATATATATGAGGATTGGAGTAAATCCGACAGAATGTAGTAAAGGTTAGAGGGACTTTCTCTTCTATAAACCACATATATGATACTTTAATGATAAAATAAACGTCTGATGAAACCGAGCTCAAAGCACGGGGAAATATATATCTCCTACATATACTTGTCTGAGCTGTGTTCCTTTGACCACATTTCTCGCTCTAATCTTAACTATATATATATATATAAATATATATATATATATATATATATAATATATATATATATATATATGAAAAATAGACGGAAATTAATCCGACAGTATGAAATTTAACATTTTGAAAAAACATATAATGTTTTGTTATGTAATTGCTGCAATATCTGTTTCGACCAAATCGATAAGTGGTCTTCATCAACGAGCGACATAGACCGGGAAAGAAAGATATCCGTTAAAAAGACTGTTTACAAAAAACGAACGTTGAATTCAACCGCTGAAATTTTGATAAATGCATGTTCGTTTTTTGTAAACAGTCTTTTTAACGGATATCTTTCTCCGTCTATGTCGCTCGTTGATGAAGACCAACTATCGATTTGGTCGAAACAGATCTATCAGCATTTACATAACAACATCATATTTTTTTTTTTTCAAAATGTTAAATTTCACAATATATATATAATATATATTATAATATATATATATATATATATATATATATACCGTGAAAAGGTGGACAGGCAGGACGAAGGAAAAGGAGGAGAGATGAGGGTGCACCGAATTATATGTGACAGTGGCAGGGAAAGTGTCACCAACGACACGGTAGATCGCAAGTTCTAGTGGGGGAGGGAGGTGATTTAGGATTTAGGCACCAGCGACCTTGTACCTTGTCTGTGAGCGCTGTGACTAATTTGTGGTGGGTGTTCAGGAATTTATATGTTTTGTGCATTTCAGAGTTGCTGTGGTGTTTGTATAGGGTAATATATATATTATATATATATATATATATTATATAAATAATAAGATTTTTGGATGTTGTTTTTTGTTTTTTTTTTTATAAGAAGCATTGTTGAATAAATAATTATTTATATTTTGCTTGAAGGCAATTAAATGCATGTATCACATAAAATTCGATAATTATAGAAAATAATCTTGACAAGTGAATCCCGGCAAAGGATGGCTCGCTATGCAGAACACCGTACAGACTGTTTCGACTTTATTAAGTCTCTTCAGCGATGTATACTAGCGACTCCCCTCTGACAGGAATCGAATTTTATGCGATACATGCATTATAATTGCCTTCAAGCAATATATATATATATATATATATATATATATTAAAAACGAATGGCTTAAAATTTCCGACTGCAGTTTCTCGCCATCGAAGCGCAAATCTTCAGGGAATTCCCTGAAGATTCGCGCTACGAAGTTGAGGAATAAAGGAAAACATTTTTTTACAAATATCCGGCGTTTTCAACTTCTTAAACAACAGATGATTACACCAGCGCCATGGGATAAGTACTATAAAAAAACACCTAGTACTTTTAATACTTCCAATAACTCTTTTTATTTTAAACTTTGGTGGACTTATTACAAATTCCACCCAAATGTTAAAAATTTGGCCAGAAAACTCGAAAAGATCAAAAATAAAATTGTTAAACAGGAGATTTGTCTTTTGTTTAATTCTACATATATATATATTATCTTATTATAACGAGATTGTGTGTTTTTCTGTCTGTAACCGAAACTATATACTACTCATCACAATTCCCTTAGTTATTTACATCACATCTCCATGATTCTATTCTATTTAAACCGCAATTAATAATAAAAACCGTTTGACATTATTAATACTGTTGGTCTTACCTAAATACTAATAACATGCAATTGTATTTATATATACAACAAATACCACTTTTCAGTGTAAACGTAAAGGCTAATTTGCATATTGATATTTAAAAACTGATTTTAATAAAAATGTGCTTGGTATAATTGATTTCTAATTGTTTGGTTTTTATTTAATGAATATGAGTAAAAATCTCTTCAATAAATCCTAAAAGAAATTCATTAACAAGAAGAAATAACTGTAATTTTATTCTTTACTTCCTGTTTTAACTAAATAGTTAAATTAGGAAAATTTAGCATTGAAAAACGGAAGTGATGAAAGAGTAAGTTTCAAGTGTTCTATTTTCCGATTATACCCCCTCCGTTTCAAATCTTTTTATTTGAATTCTTAATTAGTTTCATTAGCCTTTCTGATTAATTTAATATTTTATTACATTTAAACTTAAATACTTGCACCCGGAGGGTGCATATATTTGCTAGTATCAATAAAGGAAGGAAGAATTCAACACCGTAATTCCATAAATAAATTTATTTCGACCAAAATTGGGGCCTATATAAATCCAAGTTGATTTAAACCGGCTCCCCAAATTTTCGTCTCATCAGATGGGTCTCAATTCACTTATGGACAAGCACATCACAGAAACCCCCCAAAAAGCTGAATATTAAAAATATATATAAATTCAAACAAAAACAAAAAATAAAAAATACATAAAAAATATTTTTAACAGTATAGGATTGTAACCATAGAAACAGGAAATGAATGAGAAAAAAAGAGATACATTTCAAAATCATCGTACTACCAAGTTTTGGATAAATCTCATCTTATATATATAATATATATATATATATATATATATTATATATATATATATATATATTTGTTCGCAGGGCCCATATTTTTACCTAGTGATACATCTAAGCTGAGCTTAGTAAATAAATAAATGAATTAATATATATATATATATATATATATATATATATATATATATATATATATATATAACTGGGGAGTGTGGGTACGTTGCTACTGTCAGAGGGGTTGGGTAAATACATACTACCATTCTTTTGATGATTGTTTCGATCTTCAGCACAATAACTTATTTCGGAAGCGCAGGTGTTTTCGATTTTAAAAAATTGAATTATATTCCGGCTGCATTTGATTTCTTTTTTGCTCACTTTCAAATCAAAAGATATATTATCTCTTTTATCAGAGAGAAGAAGAATTATATTATAGTTGGAATACAGCTAAAAATAGTATTATTTGATTATTCGGACTATTCTCCTCGTCTTTATTGTTATCTGCAACAACGTTTCGGTCAATGTTCCCTACGGCCTTCTACAGGTATTTTTGTGGGCTCGGCCGCCTTCTCGAATTAGAAACCTTCTCTTCAAATTCTGGAACCTTTTTTGTGGTAATCTGGAACCTTCTTATAATCGGGAACCTTCACAGAACTTTGAACCCAATCCATTATTCAATCCACAGGGATATCCTGTTCTCATTCCGCCAACCATAGCTGGGGTACAGGTGTTAATCTGTGTTAATTATTATTTTATGTTATTGTCGGCTTTGACCAGGATTGAACCTGCAGCCTAGAGGTAACTGTCACTTAGAACTGTCTTAACCCTGCGCCTTTATCTACTACGCTATGTGTCCAAAAATTCAGAGAAATAGATAAAATAGTACAAAAGATGAAGAATACAGTCTGGGTAACTGTTGCTAGGAGGGAGAAAGCATCACCCGCCAGTCTGAATCAAAAGAAAACAATGTGTACCCTGGGTACAACGTTCGGTTACCACAGAAATTTCGACGGTTAGCGAGTTGTATGAATCAATAAGACATACGATTATCCTACATACGAGGATAATCCCAAATGTAAAGTTGTTGTATTGTCCTCGCCCGGAAAACGGAGCTTCCAGCAGAGGGACAAAGAAAAGATAAAAATATATATTTAAAAATAAAGAGAAAGCTGAAGAGAGGTTTTCCGGTCAAGGAAGCAGGAAGAAGATAAAGAAATATATAACAAATGTCCGTTATCAGATCAAAAGATAAAGATGCGGAGGCGTATCTATCAATATAAAGGTGAGAAGATTCGAGCCGACACACAGAGACGCCAGCCAGCAGCCAAAAAGGACACTTCACGTCTCCCGTCAGCAACCACCCCTCGGGCACTCATTGTAAGCTCTGCGCCTTCAACACTTACACACCGAAGAAAATAAAGAAGGGTCCTCTCTTTGTACATAAGTATCCGTTGTTTATTGAAGTCCAGTAGTCGGTAGTAGCTGACTACTAACATACATCGCTTTGGGTACAGTGAAAACCCCAGTACTTACGTACACGATTTAGAGTAGCGAAGAAGGCCGCTACGTAACAAGGTCTGTACAATATTTAGAAATCACAGAAATGTTTATTATTTATTGCCAATGATTACATCATTTTAAAGTTTGAACTTGTATCCATTTTCTGCATAATCGCCATTTAGCTTGATGCTTTTTTTGTAGGCGGTGTGACAGTTTTTGTATGTCAGTGTCATATCTGCTCACCGCTATGTTGGTTAAATCCAACATAACGGACATAAATTCCACCTTCGTATGTCACCCCGCCGAAAGAAAAAATACTAAAAAACAAGGAATTAACCGAATTTAATGAAATTTTCAGTGTTGATATATTAATGAATAAACAATAAGTGATGAGCTGATGGTAGGTGTGGCTCTCCAAATCAGACGCTAAAATGATCTCTCCTTGGTCTAGCGCTAGTAAAAAGTGAATAAATTCCCTTGCTGTGTGGCTGATTCCGGCATTGGGTCACCCCGACGAATTTACTTACTTTTAGTCATATGCAGTAAGCTGGATAGGATTTAACTGATTTCATTTAGCGATATGAACTAAAGAGAACTGTCTTGTTTCCAACTAGTAAGAAGAAACGAATCGTTTAGTCGTATTTATCACAGAGACACTTCGAATATACCAGAATCTCTCGGTAAATAAAACATCTTTTTCTAATGAAATAAAAAAAGAACTGTGTCTTTTATACTGAAGGTATCATATGTAAAGAGATGAAGATAAAGTTCGAATGATGAAAAAGAAAAAACAAAGAGGTAGATGTGTTGTATAGAGGAGGATATATCTTCAATAAAAAAAATGCTATCTGTTCCTTTTTTTTTAGATTATTGTTCCTTTTTATTGTTACATATTTTATTTCTCTTCATTTATCTTAGCGATGGGGGATTAAAAACAACATCATGTTACAATTTTAGAATAGAAAATCAGAATACTTACGCTAAAGTTCATTTCTTTCTTTCTCTAATTATATTTTCTGTTTCTTGTTTTTATCTTTTTTTTTTTCTTTAATTTATTTATTTATTTTTTTACCTTTGTTTTTTTTCCGTCTTTGTTTTTCTTTAGTTTTTTGTTTGTTTCTTTTTCTTTTAATATTTCTGTCTTTACTTATATACTAACTTTCTTCTTTTTTTCTTCTTCTTTCTTAATTTCTCTTTCCTTCCTTTCTTTCTTTCTTAATTTCTCTTTTGGGTTTTCTGTCTTCCTTTCTTTTTTTTTTCATTCTTTTTGGAGTTTTGTGTCTTTATTTATATTCTAACTTTCTTTTTTTCTTCTTTCTTAATCTATCTTTTAGTTTTCTTTCTTTCTTTTTTCTTTCTTTCTTCTTTCTTTCTTTCTCCTTTGAGTTAATTCTTTTTTTTTCTTCCCTTTGAGTATTCTGTCTTTATTTATATTTCCAACTTCTTTCTTTTTTTCTTTCTTTCTTTCTGTCTTTCTTTCTTTCTTTTTCGTTTGGGTATTCTGTTTTTATTTATAGTTAAATTTTCTTTCTTTCTTTTTATTTATATTTCAGCTTTCTTTTTTCTTTCTTTCTTTCTTTCTTTTTTTTCTTTCTTTCTTTCTTTCTTTCTGTATTTTTTCTCTCTGTCTTTATTCATATTTAAAATTTCTTTCTTTCGTTCTTTCTTTCTTTCTTTCTCTCTTGAATATTCTGTCTTTCATTATATTCTAAACTTTATTCATTCTTTCTTTTTGGGGCATTCTTTCTTTATTTATATTCCAAATTTTTCTTTCTTTCCTTCTTTCTTTTTTTCTTGCCTTTATTTTTATCTTTGTTTCTTATTTCCTTATTTCTTTACTTCTTTCTTTTTACTTTCTTTTTCTCTTTCTTTTTTCTTTCTCTCTTTATTTATATTCTTTCTTTCTTTCTTTCTTTAGTATTCTCTCTTTATTCACATTCCACCTTTTTTTCTTTCCTTCTTTCTCTCTTGCCTTTATTTCTGTATTTCTTTCTTTGTTTTTTCTTTCTTCTTTCCTTTCTTTCCTTCTCTTCCTTCTGTCTTTATTTATATCTAAATTCCTTTCTTTTCTTTCTTTCTTTCTTTCTTTCTTTGAGAATTCTGTCTATCTATATTCCAAATTTCTTTCTTTTTTTCTTTCTTCTTTTCTTTCTTTCCTTCTTTTCTTTCTTTCCTCTCTTCTTTCTGTCTTTATTTATTCTAAATTTCTTTCTTTCTTTCTTTTCTTTCTTCTTTCTTTGAGAATTCTGTCTCTATCTATATTCCAAATTCTTTTTTTTTCTTTCTTCTTTCTTTATTTCCTTCTTTTCTTTCTGTCTTTATTTATATTCCAACTTTTTCTTTTTTTCTTTTTTCTTTCTTTCTTCTTTCTTTCCTTCATTCTTTCCTCTATGTGTGGGAGGGGGTCAAGAATTTAACTGATTTCATTTAGCGATATGACTAAAGAGCACTGTCTTACTTCCAACTAGTAAGAAGAAACGAATCATTTAGTCGTATTTATCACAGAGACACTTCGAATACACCAGAATCTCTCGGTAAATAAAACATCTTTTTCTAATGAAATAAAAAAGAACTGATCTTTCGCACAGAAGGTACCATATGCAAAAGATTAAGATAAATTTATAATGGCAAAAAAGAAAAGAAGAGAAGTTGATGTGTATAGAGGATATTTATTCAATAAAAAATCACTACCAATTCCCTTTTTTTTATATATATATATAGAGAGAGAGATTATTATTCCTTCTTTATTTTTCTTAAATTTTTATTCCTGTTCATTTATCTTAGCGATGGGGGATTAAAAACAACATCATGTTACAATTTTAGAATCGAAAATCAGAATACTTACGCTAAAGTTATTTGAAACGGGCGAGTTGAATGTGTCATAATTTGCCGAGGTTTTGGGCGTATAGGATTATTTTTATCGTCGTAAAAAGACGAAACGAAAAGAAGACAGCCAAACATTGATACCGTCAAGAGACGCAATAAAACAGGTTTAATATCACATAAAAGTACAGAGTTTGTGATATCGGATCTGAAATCAGAACGTTATGGAAAAATCTTGGTTGGATGGCGAGATTTAAAAATAAAAAAAAGAGAAAAACTTCGAAAATAATAATATTAATAATAATAATAATGATATGATATAAGCTTATATATATATATATATATATATATATATAAGTTTATATATGCGTATGTCTGTATATATATATGTATATGTATTTATATATGCATATATATGTTTATACATATATGTACATATATGTGTCTATAAATGTATATATATATCTATATCAAATAAGAGAAAAACTTCGAAAAATAAATAATATCAAAATAATATGATATATAGCTTATATATAATATATATAACATTATATATATATATATATATAATATATATATATATATATATATATATATACATACGCATATATAAGCTTATATGTATAATATATATAATATATATATATATATAAGCTTATATATGCGTATGTGTGTATATACATATGTATATGTATTTATATATGTATATATATGTTTATACATATATGTACATATATGTGTCTATAAATGTATATATATATATATAAAATAAGATAAAAACTTCGAAAATAAATAATTTAATAATGATGATAATATAATAATATATATATATATATATATATATATATATATATATATATATATATTATATATGTGTGTGTGTGTGTATGTGTGTATACATAAGTATACATATGTATATGCATTTTAATATATGTATATGCTTAAACATATATATATATATATTTAATATATATATATATATATATATATACTTACATGTGTTTAGATATGTTAATTATATATGTATTTTATATTTATATATGTATGTATATATATATAATATATAATATATATATATGTGTTGTGTGTGTGTGTGTGTATTAATATGTTAGAATATATATATATGAATGTATGTATACATAGAAGTATGTGTTAATATTCATACATATATGTATATAAATGTGTATATGTATATATCCATGTACATACATATATATATGGTTATATATATATATAATATATATATATATATATATATATATATATATATAATCTATGTGTGAGAAAGAGAGAGAGAGAGAGGGGGGAGAAAATAGGGAGATTAAACTGAAATTTAAAAGAATCATTTCTGAATCTAACATCACTTGGAGAAGGTAATGAAATCGATAAATATCTACCGTATATCCAATTTTATATATCCAAAGTTTATTTTACTTTTTCTTTTCGTTCTTTCTTTCTTATTTACGATCAAGTCGCACTGAAAACACCGGTTCCCACTAAAAAAGGTAAACCCGTCGGGGTGGCCTAAAGTCGGTATCAGCCAGTCAGCGAGGGAGTCTATCCCCATTTCAATAGCGCTAGACCTAGGAGATTGTTTTGGCGTCTGAGCTGGAGCGCCACACCTACCATCAGCTCCTTACTTTACCGCTACTCATACGCTGAGTTGGCGAGGACCGGTATCGAACTAGGAACCTTGTGGTTTCTAGCCGAACGCTCTACCGACTGAGCTAAACCGGCCCCTTTTCACTAGATCACCGAATTTAAGCATCGTTGAGTCTGTTCTATGTTTACATGGGTGACCAGTTAAGCAAAAGCAGGTACGGTCAGAAACCGGAGTCATTTGTTTCTCAAAATAATTTGATTCGACATTAAATGACCCGAAAAGTGTTCATATGTCGTAAAACAAAACTATCAACCTTTTCCTTTTTTTTCTTTCTATCTTTCTACAATTCCTTGTAGGTTTTCTGTCTTTAATCTTTCTACCTTGCTTTGTTCCTTCCGTCAATTCTGGTTTCTATCAATATCTATGTTCTTTCTTTCTTTCTTTCTTTCTTTCTTTCTTTCTTTCTTTCTTTCCTTTGTTCTTTCCGTCTTTTAGATTTCCTCTCTTGAATTCTATTATACATTTCTCCCTTTCTTCTTTATCTACTTTCTCCTTCTATTCTGTTTGAGCATTTAATGTAACGTTTTTCTTCTTTCTTTCTTTAACTAATATACGGCCTTTCCTTTCTTTCTTCCTTTCCTTCCTTCTTTCTTCTTTCTTTCCTTTCCTCTTTCTTTACTTTCTTCCTTATTCTTTCTTTTTTATTCCTTCTTCATTCTTTCTTCTTTTCTTTCTTTCTTATTCCTTCTTTCTTTCTTCTTTCTGTCCTTCCTTTCTTCTTTCTTTTCTTTATTCCTTCTTTCTTTTCCATTCTTTCTTCCTCTTCTTTCTTTATTCCTTTCTTCCTTCCTTTATTTATTTCTTTCTTCCTTTCTTTCTTTCTTTCTTTCCTTTCTTTCTTCTTTCTTTCCTTCCTTTATTAATTTTATTTCTTTCTTTCTTCCTTCTTGCTTTCTTTCTTCTTCTTTTCTTTCTTTCTTTCTTCCTTCCTTTATTAATTTATTTATTTATTTCTTCTTTCTGTCTCTTCTTTCTTTCTTCTTTTTTTCTTTCCTTTCTTTCTTTCTTTCTTCTTCCTTTAATTTATTTATTTTTTCTTCCTTCCTTTCCTTTTTCTTTCTTTCTTTCTTTCTTTCTTCTTTCCTTTAATTATAATTTTATTTATTTTCTCCTTCTTCCTTCCTTTCCTTCCTTCTTTCCTTCCTTCCTTCCTTTTTTCTTTCTTTCTTTCTTTCTTTTCTTTCTTTCCTTCCTCTTCCTTCCTTAATTCTGTTTAGAGTTTTCTATCTATATTTCTATATCATACGTTTTTCTTTCTTTTTTCTTTTTTCTTTTCTTTCTTTCTTTCTTTTGTATTTTTTAATTCTTTATTACGCATTTCTTTCTTTCTTTCTTCTTTACTTTCTTTCTTTCTTTCTTTCTTCTTTCCTTCTCAATTCTGTTTAGAATTTTTCTAATCTATATCTATTTCTATTTCATAGTTTCTATTTCTTTCTTTTCTTTTTTCTTTCCTTTCTTTTCTTTCTTTTTCGTTTTTTTTGGTATTTATTAATGTTCTTCTTTCTTCCTTTCTTTCTCTTTTGAGTTTTCCTTATTCATTTACATTCCAACTTTCTTCTTTCCTACATTTTTCTTGCTTTCCTTCTTTTTGAGTTTTCTGTGTAAACTTTTATTCCAGTTTTCATTCATTCATTCCTCCTTCGAATCTCTTTTGATTTGTCTGTCTTTCCATTTTTTACAGCATTTTATGTGCAATAACAATTGTTATACTTGGAAAATAAAATTTGTGAATAAATCGAAATTATTTGTGAAATCCGCAATATGATATATATATATATATATATATATATATATATATTATATATATATATACATATATATATATTATAAATATAATATATAAATATATATATATATATAATATATACATATATATATATATATAATATATATATGATTTTTTAAATAATGACATACTTTTATTGATCGGCAATTTTTCGAAAGAGAAAAAGAGAAAATGAAAAGCTTAAAGGGCCCTTTCGACCGGTGCTTTGTCAAAAGGGCCCTTAAATTTTTCATTTTATCTTTTCTCTTCGAAAATTGGCCGATCAATAAAAGTATGTTGTTATTTTAAAAAATCCCTGTATAATTCAGCTGTAACAAAAAATTGTTTATATATATATATATATATATATATATATATATATATATATATAATTTAGTGATAGTCACATTAACACGAGATGTCAATAAACTATGACATTCACTTAGACTGGCCTTATTGCAAGTTGCATCCAGTACGATAATCTGCCAAAAATGTTTTGTTCATCTTCTATAAATATATAAAAGGCCGTTGTGTGTATATGTATCCCCGGACTAAAATTCGAAAATAAAACAATTAACGACAAAGTAAATGTATATACACATTAAATATCACCAGGGCGTGGTTTTTTTTTAGCAAAAATAATAGAGATCTGATTTATATTTGTAAAGATAATTGAAAAATAAAATTTAAATGATAACAGCATGGATTTTTTTTCTTTTTCATTTAATATTTTCGATAGTAGACATTAACATTTCTTTTCAGAGTAGCTGGATCAATGCAAGGTTTGTTTTTTTTTACATAGGGATTTAAATGTGGCATTCTGCGTGGATTCAACTCACAATTCAGTAATAATAATTCTACGGGACTAATTGAAAAAGATCTCCCTCTACCCAGGGGACGCCGGGTAGCTGTTGCTAGTACATATATAAAGGACAGTTGTGTGAATCTGTATGTCCGGAGGAAACTTCGAAAATAAAACAATTAACAACGAAGTAAATATATATACCTATTAAATATCACTAGGGCTTGGTTTTTGAACAATAATAATAGATATGTGATTTATATTTGTAAAGATAATTACAAAATTAAATTTAAATGATAACAATATGGATTTTTTTTTGCTTTAGTATTTTAAATAGAAGACATTTTTTTCAGAGTGGCTTGATCAAGGCAAGGTTCTTTTTTTACATAGGGATTTTAATGGGGCCTCCTGCGAGGATCCAACCCGTGATTCAACAATAATGGATCTGCGAGACTCCCTTTTCTACCTCGCTCCTCTTCCTAGGCGACGCCGGGTAGCCGCTTCTAGTATAATATATATAAGAAATATATATTGTGGATAATATAGGTGTCATATTTCTATTACAAAAATAAAAATTATTTTTCTATAAATCTGTTGAAGACTAACCGTCAACAGGCTAATACTCATCACGTTTTGAATAAGAGAATTCGTCTAGTGTCAAAATTGTTAATATGTCTTCTTTTTTAAAAACTGTTACAATAAGATATACATAATCTGATGACCGAGAAAAATGCGGCGGAAGTGGCTCACATTCGAAATTATTGTATAACTTTTTTCTTTTTTGTAACATCAAGGTTTTTGTTTTGAACTCATATGACATTTGTCTCCGCTCTTAACAACACGGAGTATAAACAAGCTCTGGTGATGATTTTCATAAAATCGTAATATTTTTCAATATCAGCTATGTTATAAAATGTTTTCACTTTAACAGCATTTTGTGGTGTTTTCATATCTTTTTATATATACTCATATTTCTATGTATACAGTGCTTGGTATCATTGATAGAGCACTTATAGTTAAGTTAAGGTTGCTTGAACAAGGAGTCAACACCTGGTTACTGACAGTTTCATGCCTTTGTGATCTGCAGACCAATCTGAAGTTCGCATAGACGTGAAACTGTCAATATCCAGGTGCTGACTCCCTATCCACGCCACTCAAGAAATAGAAATAATTATTTGAATGGATGGATAAATCTCTTTAAAAAAAAATGAGAAACAAAAGAAAATGTTTGTTTTGTTATTAATCATTCTCTACATTTTGTTTAAGAATTTTAAAAATAGATCAATTAAATAGAAGCAACAAGTAACATATTACCATTATATGTGTTATTCGGACTATTGTCCTCATCTTCATTGTTATCTGTACAACGGGTATGGATGACTATATATTTAATGAAAAGGGAAAACATCTACCCTTATGGGATGAAGTTAGAATAATAGATAGAGAAGAACATTGGAAGAGAAGACGCCTCAAAGAATCAGCTCATATGATAGGTTATAGTGGTTTGTTAAGTTGACCGAGCATAGAATGAATACAATATGAGAACCCATAATTAAAAAGGCTAATCAGATTTTAAAAAAAAAAAACAAAAAAAAAAACACCCAATATGATTCTAGGTAAAAAAAATCATACATAAGTGAATAGAAAAAAGTGAATTGGAAGTGAATCCGACAGTATGACATTAATACTTTAAGAAAAAAACAAAACATGATGTTAAAATTCGCTGACAGAAAATCTATTTCGACCCTTTATTTGAAGTGGTCTTCATCAAGAGCGATGTTGTATATGAGTGGACGGATCAGACGAAAGTGTACAGATGAAACGTTCTAGTTCATAGTTCATTAGGAATAGGTATATATTCTAGGCAAAATTAAGACATTAGGTTTATAAGTTCCCAAAATTCACACTAGATTGTCCAATTGGACACATGGCTTAGTGGATAAAGGTGTTAGGTTAAGACAGTTCTAAATGACAGTTATCTCTGGACTGCACGTTCAATCCTGATCTAGGACAGAAGTAACATATAATAATAATTAACACAACTTAAGGCCTCTACCCCAGCTGTGGTTAGCGGAATGAGAACAGGATAGCCCCGTGGACTGAATAAAGGGTTAGGTTCAAAGTTTCGTGATGGCTCCCGATTACGACAAGAAGGTTACCGATTACGACAAGAATTACCCGAAGAAGGCCGGAGGGCACATCGGCCGAAACGTTGTACAGATAACAATGAAGATGAGGATAATAGTGCGAATAACGCAGGTAATACTAATCATCAAGCCTCATCTCAAACATTCAGAGAAATAGTAAAATGTTACCATATTTGTCTTCCATATAAGGACTATTTCGTTTTTGTTTCGTTTTCATCATTGTTCAATTTTCTCTTTTTTATTCCGACTTTCCATATTTTTCTTTTATTTTCTTTTCTATTTTCTTTTTATGCATGATGATTTTTTTTTTTTTTGTTTTTTCTTTAACTTCTAATATTTCTCTCTTCTTTTTCTTCTTTCTTTCTTTCTTTTTTCTTTGTTTCTTTTCTTTCCAAATATTTTTCTAACAACTTATAGTTGATATTAAAATAAATGTGTGATATTCTCAAATTATCATGTAAATAAACACTATTCTCCGTAACCCGAGCCGTACAAAAATTCTACTGTTAGTGTCATTATTGTATTAAATATATTATATATATATTTATATATATAAGTTAAGAGAAAGGATGAATCCGACCGGTAATGAGTATATATAAAAGGATAATGAAAACAACACAATATGCTTGTTAAACAGATTTATATTTAATATTCATAGCTAAATAATTTGAAGCCTCTGACGGATTGATTTTTTATTAAATCGAAATATTGTTCAATATAGGTGTAATAAGGATATAAAATCTTTTCACTTTTAACAGCATATTTGTTTGTTTTCTTACATATCCTTTTATCTATACTCATATAAATATATAATATTATAGATATATATATATAGTTCATCCACGTACAAACGTGTTTCGACTTACCAAGTGTTCTTCAGTTGGCTAGACAGTGTTTAAAAAAAAGACTATCTACAACCGGGATAGAAACCCGATCGATTCAGCATCAGTCGGATAGGGTTGTCCGTTTCAACTACAGATGCAAAGGGGGTATTTTTAACTGTTTTGATACCACACGATCATATGTATGTAAAGGCCGCTATAGAGTGATAATATATATATATTTAATATATTATATATATATTATATATATAGAGAGAGAGATGAGAAGAGAGAAAGAGAGAGAGATAGAGAGAGACAGAGGGTACACAGATCGGCGGACAGACAGAGTAAGACACAGAATGAGTGAGATACACATAAAAGTGATAGACATTGTTAGAAAGAGAATATGTGTGTGAGGATGTAACGATATGATGACTTGCTCTCAAACACACACACACACAACACACACAAAACACACACACACACACAACACACACAACATATTATATATTATATATATAAGAGAGAGATGGAGAGAGAAAGTGATGAGAGAACAGAGGAGACACAGGAATGGATGGTATACATGAAAAGAAAACTAAACAGTGTGAGGGAGAGGGAATATGTGTGTGAGAATATGTAACGATACACGACATGGTCAAACACGAACACACACACACGCGCACACATACACTCTCACACACATAAATATACATACACACACACCACACACACAGATATATATTATATATATATATATTATATATATATATATAAATATATATATAATTATATATGAGGTTAAGTAAACAACCAAATGTGTTTATTTCTATATGGCTTTTACGCGGACAATTTTTGGAGATAATGTGCTTAATTGAAGTCATACTCAATTTGAAAATTAATTAGTTAATAATTAATGAATTTAGGCGGGTATATATGCAAATTTATGCTGGGTATATATGTTCGGGTATATATGTTCAAATGTATGCTGATGAGACCCTAATAGGTCGAAATGTACATTCAGTGATTGAACATTTTCTCGATTCGTTCAGCCTTACATTTGCAACATATGTACCCGCCTAAAATTCATTAATTATTAACTAAATTAATTTTTCAAAAATTTAGGTACGACTTCAATTTAAGCACAATATATATAATATATATATATATATATATATATATATATATATATATATATAATTATAGTTGTTCGCAATTAGAAAGAAATCAGTAATATTCGAACTCACTAGATTACGAATTAGTAAACTACGCAATGAGAACTGTAAATGTGCGAGGAATGTTACATGAATCATTATAATATATATATAATATATATTATATATATATATATGTGTGTGTGTGTGTGTGTGTGTGTGTTGTGTGTGTGTGTGTGTGTGTTGTCGCTATGTGTTGTGTGTGTGGGCTATGTGTGTGGTGATATAAATGCAGTGTGTATGTATTTTAAACGAACAATAAGAAATTTAACAGGTAAATCATACAAAGAAATATTATACTTATTTATCTTATCAGTTGGCCATATGAATATAATATATATATATATATATAATATATATATATGCGTGTGTGTGTGTGTGTGTGTTTGTGCTTGTTGTGTATGTGTGTGTATGTATGTGTGTGTTAGTACTATAATCCATATGGAGAAATAATACTTTTCATATGAAAATGGCAATAATTCGTGTTATATATCTTTATTGCATATGTTTAACAAAAGATATATATATATATATATATATATATATATATATATATATGTTCAAATGTAAGCAGATGTATATATATATATATATATATATATTATATATATATATATATATATGTGTGTGTGTGTGTGTGTGTGTGGCGTGTATATATATATATATATATATATATATATATATATATAATATATATGCACATATATGTGTATATAAATGTGTGTATACTTGTTTACATACATAGTTTTACTCACAAACACAATTCTACGCTCATCTATATTATATATAAAAAATATATATATATATATATATATATATATATATATTAAACATAATATATCTATATCATATATATATACATATGTATATATCTACATATATATGTATATATATTTTTTGTTTTTATTTAATGGTGTTTTTTTAATTTACATAAGTCTCTGTTATTTTTTCTTATGTCTTCTCGTTTTACCTACATCTCTCAACACATCGAATTTTCAGTTGAAAGCACTTAACGAAAATAAAAAACATATATACACTGAATTGTATGTTTCTCTTTTTTTTTCTGGTGTGAAAAAATAGTAAACTGAGATCTTTTGCAATCGCAGAAAAAAATCGTACGAGAAAGAATCTCGGTATCTGAGGACGACCGAAAAAATTGGCAGTCGAAAGATTCGTCTAAGATATCAACATACGACCCTCGCCTTCAGCAACTCTAAAGCTGATGTTATATGAAGATATAACATAAAGGTATTTTTATTTGTCCTCACATTTTTCTGAGTAATATCTTATTGTTGTATTTTCATAATAGTATTCTAACCGTTTTTGCGTGTTTTTTAAATCATTTTTCTCTATTTTCCGCTTTTTTTTTTTTTTGGAATAACGTTATTTCATTGTTGGACATTTCTTTCCGAGAATTACGAGGTATGTCTAAAAAGTTCCAGGACTGTTGTCACAAAAATCTTATTTCAAATCCAAAGTACGAAACAACAAGTTATCCACTTCAAAGTAACCCCTGAGTCTAATGCGCTTTCTCATCCTTCTCTGCCACGATTTCATGCACTCTGGATGGATTCTTCCGGGATTCCTCATAGCTCTGTCATTTATGACCTTTTTTGATGTCGTTGCAATCTCCAAAACGGGTTCCCTTGGTGACCCCTTTGAGCTTGGGGAAGAGGAAAGTATCACATCTCTTGCGAGTTGGGAGGTTACTCCAGCACATTGATGCTCTTCTGGGCCAGGGTCTCTCGGTTATTCAGAACAATATGGGGAAGGTGCGTTGTCATGGTGAAGCACCCACGAGTTTTCCCGTTGACTCTCGCCTCTTCTCAGGCAAGGAACGAAGAAAACGCAGCAGTATCTTTTTGCACACAAACTGGTTGATCGTTTGAAAGGGTAAAGCTAGTAGTTTGTAGTTTGGTTGGTTTGGTTTATTGATTTTAACGGCATATCAACCCGTCCAGGGTTATATCATGCCTAGTGTAAGAATTTAAAAAATAGATAAAATAAATAGAAGCAACAAGTAACATATTACCATTATCTGTGTTATTCGGACTATTGTCCTCATCTTCATTGTTATCTGTTCAACGGGTATGGATGACCATATAATTAATGAAAAGGGAAAATATCTGCCCTAAGGGATGAAGTTAGAATAATAGATAGAGAAGAACATTGGAAGAGAAGACGCCTCAAAGAATCAGCTCATATGATAGGTTGTAGTGGGCTGTTAAGTAGGTTGGTTGGTTCAATTTTACGGCATGACAACCTCGACGTGTCGGCTGGGGCGTTAGAATATACCGACTGCAGCTCAGTAGAGGGGTAAGACTTCCCTAATGGGTCCATCTGTTGGCCGTGGGTGGTGACCCATGACGCTTAAGGATGGAACCCAGGGGGCTGCGCATGACATGCAACACTCCACTTTCGTCTTTACCTGGGCTAGACGGGAGGTCGGAGAGATCCCCTCTGATCAATCGGCTGGTCACGTCAAACCCTAGCACCTATATGATTACTCCAACTCTATTTCGCTTATAGAAAGCACCAACCCTTTTTATCAATGGGTATTAGAAGGCTGTGACTGAAGGTCTTCTTGTCCTGGGTATGACGTTAAACTCTATCTGATGGTGAGGTTCCAATTTTAATAAAACAAACCTAAGGCCAATGTGCAAAATCTCAAGAAAGCCCAAATAGAAATAAATAAAATTTACAAAAAATAAACCCCCAAAAAACAACTAGAATTTATCTAAGGGCAAATAAGTGAAATCAGAAATTCTGCAGAATGGCAATCATTGCTCCTGGGCCATTATGACCCGGAGAGTAGTACCAGTTAGGGTCCCATCTATTGCTTAAATAGAAAAGGTGTTTATAAAAAAAAATGAGTATCCATGAAGAATTACTTTATTTCAAAACTTTGTCGGCATTAAAATAGTCCACTTAGGTTTATATGCCGTAGAACAATCTAATCAAATTAGACCCAGCCAAACTGTGACTTAAGACAGGAAATTGATACGACTTTGTAAGATCAACAGTTGAAAAAAAAAGCATTTTAGTTTTATTTATTTTATTTTTTAATTTTTAGAAAAATAACCCTTAAAACTCAAATGTATCATTGCAGTATATTTAGGGGTAATAAAACTTAAATATTATTCCCCCGTCTTCAAATTTTGCAAGTAATATTAAGAAATTAAAAAAAAAAAAGAAATCTGAATGAGTGAACGTGAATCGTTATAACGTGCTCTGAACTACCATATTCATATTTTATTTATTCAAATAGTCATCCTCTTTAATTTCAAAATATTTAGTGGCTGAATTAGTTGTATTTAACACCAGCACTTATGATGATGGTAGCCGAGAAAGGCGGGTGTAAGTAAAAAGTAAGAAATGGGACCTTCCCCCCTTCCTCCGGCAAGCAGGCTGGTTCTCTCTTTATGGCCGATTGGCCCAACACAGTCTTCCTACTTTTTCCATTCCATTTTGGTCCTGTGCTGGAATTTATTGGGTTATTTTATGCCGAATACATTTTTTATTTATTCTTGTTGGGGGTTCAATTTTTTTCAAACTCAATTTTTGGAAACACATACTCATTTTAAAATCTATTTAACCCATTGACAATAACAGATACTTCTACTTCGAATCAAGGTAGACCTGGTAGTATTGACGATAAATGAGTACTCCACATTTCCCAGAGTTCCAGAACTTAAACTTCACAATTAGTTGCAGTTTAACGTCATACCCAGGTCACCCAGAGAAAGATCTTCAGTTTTCTAGCTATTGAGGACAGGTTTAGCTCAGTCAGTAGAGTGTTCAACTTGGAACCACAAGGTTCTAGTTTCGATTGACCCACTAACAATACACCATGTGAGATAGTTATAACCTTACTCCTTCAAAGATTTTTGAGTTCTAGCCTCATCAGACCGGTTCTACAAAATAGCCGTATTCTGTAAAACCCGTCTGATGAGGCTAGAACTCACAACAAAAACAAAATTGTTTCTGGTTGAAATAAGAATTATAACGGGATGATGGTTTGTTAAGTTTTCTTTATTTGAAAGTAAAATATTGCTCTGTATATAATTCAATTTATTGATTATTATACACTGAGCTCCCGCTCCCTCTCTCCCCCCCTCTCTCTCTCTCTCTCTCTCTCTCTCTCTCTCTCTCTCTCTCTCTCTTACACGCACATACACACATACACACAGAGACACAAACACACACACATACACACACAGACAGACACACAGACACACATAGAAAATATCATATGTTTGTAAGTAATACCAAAAGAAACGTTTAAAATAACCTGCAATTCTTTTCGATAAAAAATCCATTTTATTGCAGTGAATAAGCAAGAAGGAAATCCACCAATATGACCCTCATAGAAATAATTTTATTCTAATAATTAAATCACATACACGCATGCACACACACATGCACGCACACACACACACACACAAACACACACATAGAAAAATGTATATGTTTATAAGTCACACCGAAAGAGACATTTAAGATAACTCTAATAAGTAATTGAGAGTTACCTCTCCTATTTTATTATTACCTCCCCTTTGGTGAACTCTTTGATGTTTCTAAGAGTATATAAGCTTTCAGTAAACTGTAACATTAATTTAAGTAGAATAAAGCTTTCTTAAGCCAATCCTTGTTTTCGTTTTTCATAACAATAATCTTCAATCCATTTTATTGCGTCGAATAAAGAAGAAGAAAATCTACCAATATGATTCTCTTATAAATAAGTTTATTTCAGCAATAAATCACACACACGTACACATACACACACACACACACACAAACACATACAACACACACACACACACACACGCACGCACACACACGCACACAAACACACGCACACATACGCGCGCACATAGACATACATGCACACGCACACACACACATGTACAACACACACACAATACAAACATGCACGCAACACACACACGCACACACATGCACACACACACACATACACACGAACACACATAGATGCACACACACATGCGTGCGCGCGAACACACACACACATACACACACACACGCACACGCATGTACGCACGAACACACACACATACGCGCGCACACACATACACGCACACGAACACACACACACATGTACGCACACATACACACACACACGCACACACACTCACACAAACTCACACAAACTCACACACACACACATGCACGCACGCACATAGAAAATATATATGTGTTTGTAAGTCTCACCAAAAAGAAACGGCGAAATAACTTTAAAGTCTTATCGATAAACAAATCAATTTATTTGCAGTGAATATGCGAGAAGAAAATCTATGAATATGATCTCAGAAGAAACGGTTATAAGCCTTTTAAAATCCTAAATAATATGTATTATTACAAGATGGACTCTTGTAATAATAAATGTTTGCAGAATATTTGAGCGAAATTGATCGAAATTAATGTTTTAAAATATATTAAAAATAAATTACATATGTAATATTATTTTGCTTCTTTTTTTTTTTTTTACTGGTGCCAATTATACTACTACTTTTCGACAACATTTGACCTTAAATAATCGATTTAATAAATTTTAATTCGTATTTAAATTGAAAATATGATCCTCATATAAATAAGTTTATTTTAACTATTAAATCACACACACAACCCACCACACACACACACATACGCATACATACACCCCCCCACACACACACACACACATAGACAAAAAATAATATGTTTTTTTAATCAAACCAAAAGAGACGTTTCACATAACCTTCGATTCTTTTCGCGTTTGCAGAATATTTTGGCGAAATTGACCGAAATTAATGTTTTAAAATCTATTAAAAATAAATTACATATGTAATATTATTTTGCTTCTTCTTTTTTTTTTTTTTTTACTGGTGTAATGTTACGTCTTTTTGACCTTAAATAATCGATTTAATAAATTTTTAATTCGTATTTAAAGAAAATAGATCCTCATATAAATAAGTTTATTTTACAATTAAATCACACACACGCACACACACACACACACACACACACATACACATACACCCCACACACACACATAGAAAAAATGTATATGTTTTTACGTCAAACCAAAAGAAACGTTTAAAATAACCTATGTACATATGTAATATTTTTTTTACTGATGCTCATTATGTTACTACTTTTCGACTTGGATAAAATTTGACCTTAAATAATCGCTTTAATCAATTTTAATGCGTATTTAAAATGATCCTCATATAAACAAGTTAATTTTAACAATTAAATCACCCCCATACATACACCCTATAAGCAAGAATTAAATCTACCAATATGGTCATCATATAAATAATTTTGTTCTAACAATAAAATCACACACACACACATACACACACACACACACATATATATATATATACACACACACACATACCCCCCACACACACATACCCCCACACACACATAGAAAGAATGTATATGTTTTTAAGTCAAACCAAAATAAACGTTTAAAATAACCTTCAATTCTATTCGCGTTTGCAGAATATTTGATCGAAATTGATTGAAATTAATGTTTTAAAATCTATTAAAAATAAATTACATATGTAATATTATTTTGCTTTTTTTACTGATGCTCATTATGTTACTACTTTTCGACTTGGATAAAATTTGACCTTAAATAATCGCTTTAATCAATTTTAATGCGTATTTAAAATGATCCTCATATAAATAAGTTAATTTTAACAATTAAATCACCCCCATATATAATAATTGATTTAATAAATCTTAATTCTTATTTAAAATGAAAATATGATCTTCATATAAATAAGTTTATTTTAACAATTAAATCGCCCACACGCCCACCCACCCACCACACACGCATACGCATACCCACCCACACACACATACACACCAACCACACCACACACACATACACCCCTACACACACATAGAAAAAAGGTATATGTTTTTAAGTCAAAGTAAGAAACGTTTAAAATAACCTTCAATTTCTTTTCCATAAACAAATTCATTTTCTTACAGTGAATAAGCAAAAAGAAAATGTGACGAGAACGGTGTTCAAACAAATGTTAATTGGTTTATACCTCTAATTAGATCGTTAAGTGGTGATCGATTTTATTGATGTCGAGCCAACAAAAAGATATCAATTAATCCGATTAACATGACGCTGATTTTTCTTCAATGGGGGGGGGGGATTTCTTTTCAACCATCTTTCTTTTTTTCTTATTTTGTATTCTTCTTCTTCTCGCAGAAATCAAGGTTAAAGTGCAGTCTTCGTTCTACAATGAATAAATTTAATCATTAAAATAATTATTACAAAGAATTAATTAAAAAGCACGTTTGTTTGAATAAGGTTAATACTATTTATATCACGCATAAGTTTATTGAATTATCTTATTATAATGGAGATACTGTGTGTTTCTGTATTTAACTGAAACTATATTACTACTCAAGTCGTAATTCCCTGAGTTATTTACGTTACACTCTCCGTGATTTATTTTTATTTAAACCTTAATCTACACATTTATAAAGGGCAGTTGTGTGTATGTGCATGTCTGGAGGAAACTACAAAAATAAAACAATTAACGACAACGTAATATATATATATATATATATATATATATTATATATATATATATACACATCAAATATCACCAGGGCTTGGTTTTTGAGCAAAGATAATGAAGGTTTGATTTATATTTGTGAGGATAAATAAAAAAAAAACTAAAATTTAAATGATACCAGCATGGAATTTCTTTTGCATTTAATATTCTAAATAGTAGACATTATTTTTTCTTTTCAGAATTACTGGATCAACGCAAGGTCTTCTTTTTACATAAGGATTTTAATGGGGTATACTCGTGAGGATCCAACTCGTGATTCAGTAATAATGAATCTGCGAGACTAAATTTTTTGCCACCCCCTACCCAGGCGATGCCGGGTAGCCACTTCTAGTTATTAATAAAATTGTTTTACATTATTAGTGCTGAGCCTCACACAAGGACATTTTTATGTGGGCCCACCCACAAGCCGAAGCACATGGGTGGTAGATACAAAAAATCGTTACTTCCGTCGGCATTCCCCTCAAGGAGGCGCCTCAAGCACTGGGCAATTAACCCAGCACTGTCCCTTTTAATCAATGGGGCAGGTGTTGCCTGGGGGTACGGCCCGCTGGGATCAACGCTGTTAATTGTATCAACGGCCAGGGTCGAAGCCCCTTGGCCATATATATATACGAATAACATGCAATTGTATTTTTATATACAACAAAATAGCGGTTCACAGTGTGAACGGAAAAGCTAACTTTCATATCGATTTTTAAAATTTGATTTTGATAAATATGTGCTAAGTATTACTGATTTCTAATTGTTTACTTTTATCTTAATGAAAATGAGAAAAAATCCCAGAGTTAAATCTTAAAAGAAATCTATTAAGAAATAACTGTAATTTTATTCTTTACTTCCTAATTAAACTATTTAGTTAATTTAGGAAGATTTAGCAATAAAAGACGGGAAAGATGGAAGATTAAGTTTCAGTTGTTCTATTTCTCGATTATTACCCTCTCTGTTTCAAATCATTTTATCTGCATTCATATTTAGTTTCATTAGCCTTTCTAATTGAATATGAAACTTTATTACATTAAAAATCAAATACTTGCACTCGAAGGGTGCATATATTTGCGAGTCAATATAATAATAGTTCAGATATTTTTTCCCGACCCGTTCAACATTTGTAGGATGAGACTCAAGATCATAACCATGTATATTTACTTAACCACGCCACACGAGCAGGACGTGGCACAAGGTCAAATTTTAAGTGGAGTTTAACAGGTTTGAATACAAAGTTTTCCCCTCCTAGACTATTTGCCTAACCAAAGTTAAAATAATAGTTCATAGGTACTTACCCAACGTCTCCAACAGCATGCTTTCATCAAATACCTCGACACACTTTCACGGTTAATGACCGGCTTACTATCCCATCGTATGAGACAAACAAAAACATTAAAAAAACATTTATTTACAGAATTACAATACAAGTGGGGTGCGGATATAAGACAAAAAAAAGAACAGACAAATCGCAAATCGCCCTGTCGGCTGGGGCGTTAGAATGCACCGACTTCACCTCTGCAGAGGGTTAAGACTCCCCCAATGGGGTCACCTGTTGGCTGTGGGTGACGACCCGTGATGCTTAGGGATAGAACCCAGGTGGATGAGCAGTCCATGACTTGCAATACTCCACTTTGGTCCTATCTTCAGCTAGACTCTCCGATCAATCGGCTGGTCACGTCAAGCCCTAGCACCTATATGATTGATAGCAAGCCCCAACACTTTTTATCAGAGTGGACCAGGGAGCAATGGGGATGAAAGGGTGCTCCACATTCCTTAAACCTCCAAAACTGGAATCTCACCATCAGATAGAGTTTAACGTCATTCCCAGGACATGTAGGCCCCCAGTCACCGCCTTCTAGCACCCATATGATAAAAAGGAGTTGGGGCTTGCCATAAGGGCAATAGGGTTGGGAAAATCATATAGGTGCTAGGGCTTCTGTTCATTTATGAATTCGAATTGCTGTTTGAATTGCTGCAATCAATTTTTAATCCTTTAAAAGAAAATTTGATCAGTTTAAAACAACCTTCAGCTCCATTGTAGAAGCCAACAAAAGAATCAAATCCACGGAAGGTTGGTGTGCATTTCCAATTACAAAAGCCAAGGTGCCACCTTAAAAAAAAAATTAATATATTTGATGGTATATGAATTAGATACCATTGGATGATATTCCATGGTTTTGTCAGTGATATCTCATCATTTAAAAACCCTTTTTAATACTGAAGTGTATCTTATTATTAGCTAGCAAATATATGCACCCTCTGTAGGGTGCAAGTATTTAAGTTTTAATGTAATAAAATATTGTATTAAATTAGATAGGCTAATGAAACTAAATAAGAATGCAGATAATTTTAGAAAAATATTCCTCCACTCCGTTTCTTACTTCATCCACGTATTCATCACCGTTCGCGAGACCTCTTTTCTTCACCCCCACACACAACCATCCAGCACCCACCCAGCACCCACCAACCCCCACACGCACTCATAATATGCTCCCAAAATCCGGTAGAACTCACTAGGTGTGACTTAAATTAACTTTAACTGCTAGCATAAAACAATGATCGTCTGTTTACAGACTGTATCTCTCTTGTGATCGTAAAATATAAAAACAAATGAATGTATTTAATAGTTTAAACACCACCCGTTTACGGCATGTGAATGACTTAATACTTTCTATATATATATATATATATATATATATAGGCGTTCGTATAAGACATGCGGGACACTGCTGGTGAAGCAAGGATGACTCATAACCGACGTTCTCCTGTGTAAACCAGCGCGTGGGCGCGTCAGGTCGGACCATCCGGCAAAGACTAACATTGAACAGCACTGTGCGGATACTTAATGCTGCATAGAGGATCCCTCGAAGGCAATGAATGATAGGGACGCTTGGCGAGCGATGGTCATGTATATCCGTGTTACGAGCACGACATGATAATTATATATATATATATATATATATATATTATATATATAAGTAAAAATATTGGGTTGGTCTCAATATTTGGTTGGTACAAGTGTTACTCGGATAAATCAGCGTTATAACAAATATAAAGTGCTCAATACGTAAGTAGAGCGGATTTATTGTTTTAGTGTGTACAAAAATAACCTACTCGAGTTTCACCATAAGGGTCTTCAGGGTTAAATCCACTGAATTAATTAAGATATTGATTAAAAAAACTAACAGCAGGAATTCTTGTTGTAAGTAGGTTATTTCTGTACACACTATAATAATAACTTTTAACTTAATGTAGAGTAAGAGAAACTAACTAAACAAATAAAACAATTGGCAAATAATAATAATAATAATAATAATAATAATAATAATAATAATAATAATAATAATAATATATATATATGTATATATATATATATATATGCAGTCCATGCCTGTCAGCTTGACAGTCAGGGCTCGAATCACGCACAAAGCGGTCTTCCTGTCTATAGCTCTGCTGATGAGGCCTAATAGGCCGAAATGTACATACAGAGATTGATTTTTCTCGATTTGTTTAGCCTTACATTTGAATAGGTATGCCCGCCTAATTCCTTAATTATTAATTAATTAATTTTCAAAATTAGGTACGACTTCAATTAAGCACATATTCTCCCAAAAAATTGTCGGCTAAATAGAGCCATATCAAAACACATTGTTTGTTTGTTTACTTCTCATATATTATATATATATATATATAATATATATATATATATATATATAGAGAGAGAGAGAGAGAGAGAGAGAGAGAGAGAGAGAGAGAGAGAGAGAGGAGAAGATGAGGGGAGATACAGATATACAATCCCTCACTCAGAACGCTAGTATACGGCTGTTAACGAAGAGCCCTGATTTAAAAAAAAAAAAAAAAGGCTATTGAAATGAGCCCGAGGTGAGACTCGAACTCACATGTTGTTTTATCTAGAGCATAACAGTAGGTGAATCGACATAGCAACTGGCGTTCATCCGAGGTAAAAGAGATGTGTGTTTTTGATACTAATCAAAAGATTAGAATAGAAATCGAAAATTTGTTTAAAACGATAACAACAACACAATTTACAAACCGTAAAAATCAATGCAATTTCGAAATAATATTCTTTGTTAGCCGAATCGGATTCGATTAATTTATTTTTCGCTTGATTGAATATCATAATCGATAGATTTGATGAAAGAGAAGCCGTCAATGACCACAGCATTAGCGGAAAATAATTGAAAATTGCAATTAAT
Organism: Doryteuthis pealeii; assembly: GCA_023376005.1. Classification (NCBI taxonomy): domain Eukaryota; kingdom Metazoa; phylum Mollusca; class Cephalopoda; order Myopsida; family Loliginidae; genus Doryteuthis; species Doryteuthis pealeii. Next base: position 2,435,459 of record CM042171.1, on the reverse strand, counting down.
TCTCTGTTAAAACAGAAAAGTTATCGAACTGAAAAAAGGCAACTGCTGCGGCCGGCCTGTCGGCTGTGGCGTTAGAATGCAACGACTGCACCTCTGCAGAGGGGTAAGACTCCCCCAATGAGGCCATCTGTTTGCCGTGGGTGGCGACCAGTGATGCTTAAGGATAGAACCCAGGTGGATGAGCAGTTCATGACATGCAATACTCCATTTTGGCCCTAACTTGGGCTAGACGAGCGGTCGGAGAGGCCCCTTCCGATCAATCGGCTGGTCACGTCAAGCCCTAGCACCTATATGATTTTCCCAACCCCGTTGCCCTTATAGCAATCCCCAACCCCTTTTTATCATATGGGTGCTAGAAGGCGGTGACTGCGTGTCTACATGTCCTGGGAATGATGTTAAACTCTATCTGATGGTGAGGTTCCAGTTTTGGAGGTTTGGGGAATGTGGAGCACCCCTTCATCACCATTGCTCTCTGGTCCACTCTGACCCGCAGTGGTAGTACCAGTTAGGGTCCCATCTATGGGTTAAATAGAAAAATGTATTTATAAAAAAATTGTATTATCCATTAAGAATTGATTTATTTCAAAACTTTATCGGCATTAAATGACCCATTGAGGTTTATATGCCGTAAAACAAAACAAACCAAACAAAACCAACTGCTGCGGCTACTACTACTACTACTACTACTGTTAAGTTTTTAAGGGCTATTGCTTGGCCTGATAGAAGAAGCGCTTATCTGGTGGAATCTTTGATAAAGAGTCGGTCGACAATTGTTGTATTGTCTTCCGCCGGAAAACGAAGCTTCCGGAAAAAAGACAAAGAGAAATATAAAAATATATATCTAAAAAAAAAGTGGAAAACAAAAGCGAGGCTTTCCGGTCAAGGAAGCAGGGTGAAGATAAGAAATATATAACAAACGTCCGTTATCAGATCAAAAGATAAAGATGCGTAGGTGTGTCGTCAATACAAAAGCCAGAGTTATCGAATTGAAAAAAGGCAACTTCAGCGGCTACTACTACTACTACTACTACTATTAATAATGATAATAATAATACTCATCATCATCATCATCATCATGTCGCACTGTCAGCGCGGATATCCATGACAATCTCTCCCCATCCGTCCCTATCGCTCATCACTCTCGGGAGGTCCTCGATGCAGCAACCTGTATCCGCACAGAGCTGATTAATGTACGTCTTTGCTGGTCGGCCCACACTGGCGTGCCCATGTGCTGGCTTCCACAGGAGGACGTCGCTTATGAGTTCGTCCTTGCTTCTCCTGCAGTGTCCCACGTGTCTTGTCCGTCTTACTCGAATGGTTTGGGTGATATGTGGCAGGTGACCGTACAGCTGTTTTCTCGTAGGGTGTTGTTTCCACGTCTTGTTCAGGATCACCCTCAGCATTCTTGTGCAGCTCCCATCGAGTTTATTCTCTAGTCGCTTAGTTAGGGTCCAGGTGGTGCAGCCATACAGCAACACTGATACAACAATGGCCTGGAAGACTACTACTACTGTTACGTTTTTAATGGCCATTGCTTGGCCTTATAGCAGAAGCGCTTATCTGGTGAAATCCTTGATAAAGAGTCGGTCGACAATGTGAATTCTTTGGTTACTAAAGTCTCCTCAGTTTACTGGTAATCGTATAAGTCATTTGTGAGTATTGGTAAAGATCCCGTCAATCCTATGTGCGTTGTCCAAGAGTGTATTTGATGTGTGACCAACATGGGGGGTTTAAGTATCTTATCAGGCCGCTAGTACTGCCAGTGATTGGTTAGAAGGGTCAATCACGTGACCATGGCCAGTCTATAAGTATAAGCGGGGAACTGGTACTTATATCTCAAAATTTCTTAACAACTACTACTACAACAATTACTACTAATATAATCACGACTACTGCTTCTTGAGACTAAACCCGCAGCAGAAACCTAACCAAAGAAATCCAGGCCTGGGCTGTCTCCCTAGAAAGATACTCTGGACCCTTCTTAAACTGGACATAGAGAAATGGCTACCAACGAACAAGGATACTGATTGCAATACGCAATGACTCATACCGAAGATATTACATTCATAGGCTCTATGCACTGAGAAATGCAAAAGTCCTCTGGCGGCCTAATGTCGGTATCAGCAAGACATCGAGGAAGTCTATCCCCTTTTTACAAGCGCTAGACTAAGGACATTATTTTAGCATCTGAGGTGGAGCGCCACACCTACCATCAGCTCCTCACTTTTCCGCACAGATCCCTTTGCTGCTCACACGCTGAGTTGGCGAGGGCCGGTATCGAACCAAGGACCTTTAGATTCCTAGCCGAACACTCTACCGACTGAGCTAAACCGACCGTGAAATGCAATCAAATTGAAATAAGGCAACTCCTCCAAACTACGATCAAGAGGTTTTAGGTTTTGTCCGAGATAAAGTGACAACATTTCACCCACGCAAAAAAGTCCCCCAGCCTCTGTCTACCGCCTTCTATTGCTTCTATACTGATTAAAAGCCGGCACCGCATATTGAGCCATATAAGGGAAATAAACAGGTTGGGACACATTCACAACAAAATAACAGGCTGCTCAAGGATTGATCGTATTTTTTTAAAAAGCAATTTATGAACAGTAATAGACTTTTAAAGGGATGACAAAGGAAGACATTTTTTACTTTTTTTTGAGGAGATCAGTAGGGGTGAGGCGCTTCTCCGACCTGCCCTTCCGGCCGTTCTATTTTGTCTTTTTCTCAAGGAAGTTTTTTGTTGTACATATAAATTGGATGCGTTATTTATCATTTTTTTTTGTTCATGTTTTTTTTATTTTTTTTTTTTTTTTTGGCCTTTTTTTATGTTTTCATTTTTTTTTTTCTATTCCGTTTTTTTTTTTTTTATCTTTGTCTCTTTTTTATTTTTTTTTTTTTTTTTTTTTTTATGTTTATTTTTTTTTTTTTTTTTTTTATTTTTTTTTTTTCCATTTTTTAATTTGTTTTATTTTATTTTTTTATTTTTTATTTTTCCAAGATTAAAATATGTGATTTTTTATCTATTTTTATTGTTTCGTTTATTGGGTTGTGTTTTTGTTTGTTTGGGGTAATTATGTACGTACGCTTGATCATTGGATACGCAGAAAGACCTCACATCCATTGATCCGTCATTCTTATTTTCCTCACAGTACGGGAATGAAAAAGATGGCTGCTGACAAAGAAAAAGTTTTTTCATAAAAATAGTTTTTGGATATTTTTATTTTTAATATTTTTCCGACTATGTGATTTTTTTTTTGCCATGGTATGGATGCTGTAGGTCATATTGTCTAACTCTGTATACATTTTTTATAGTCTTCCTTTCCCCGCCCGGCCTTTTTTTTTTTTTTGGTGTTAAGTTAAAAATGGCATATCAACCGTTACACATTGGTTATTCTAATAGCCTAATAAAAGATATTAATTATTGTTTTTTCATTATCCTTTTTTATTTTTACTCCTTATTTCTAGGGTTAAAGAGCTACAACCACGGAATCAGATTGGCTATTCATTTTGTGGGGAGTCTTAAATCGTCTGCAGAGTGTGCATTGTTCGGTACACACTATTCTATATTATTTAAAAGACACCCAAACTTGACAGGGAGGTTCAATAATCTGGACATAAAATAAAAAACGAAAAAAACCAAAAGAATATCAAGTTAGAATATTATTTCAAATAAGTATTAATTTAAAACGATAATTATATTTATAAATAAATCGGGTAAACTAATTGTATAATTAACTTCATAAAACTTCATTGTTTTAGCTTGTAAAATCATAACGATTTTAGGAGATACTCGATGTGCCACTTTACTCCTGCCTTCATTACAGTTAGTATTTTCTATTTGTTGAGGAATTAACTACGGAGGAACTTCTGTCCACTTCTCTTGTCATTAAAGAGATATTTTTCGTGTAACTCTTTTTGTCGTAATCAGGAAATAAATAATAAAGAACTTATTACCTTATCTCTTGTTCGTAATTTTTCGTTATTAAGTCAGGGATTATAAATTAATAGGATTATGAGAAATAAGATACCTATAATATTTTAGTATACTTTATTGAATCTAACCCGTTACGAGATCAGGTTCGCGCCGTACGAATGTTCCGAGTCCGCTATTAATAAATTTACTGAAGGAGGGCGGGGCCCGCGGGCCGGCGGCCGGGAAGAAGGAGCACATCGGGAGAGAACCCGAAACGTTTATAGATAACAATGAAGATGGGAGAATAGTCCGAATAATACGAATAATCAAATTATCAGCCTTCATCTCATAAATTCGTGAAATAGTTAAAAATTTTTGGCAAATAATCCTTTGTGCCCTCTTAGAAAAAAGAAAAAAAAACGCTCAGAATGAATTAGCCCAATAGAGGTTCTGACATAATAATGGCCACACAATAAATAACATCTTCCTCCTTAACACCTAAAAGTGAAAATTTGGCATTAAATGACCCCGCACAGGGGTTGATATGCCAGTACAAAACTCAAACCAAAAAAGGAAAAGAGAAGAAATTCTTATACGAAAGAAATTAATGCATAATCAAATCTTTTTTTTTTCCTTTTTTTTTTTTATGTACAGCACGAACTACCTAGAAATAGAGTAAAAATAAATGTGCATTAGATAACCAGGAACCCAATAGCGGTTGATATGGCATAAAACTTCATAACACCAAAAAGGGGGGAAAAGAAAAAATGTATTAGAACAATGACGATCCATAGTACCCATGCCCAAAAAAAAAATCATAGTTCTTGGGAAAATAATAAAAATTCAGAAACTATAAAAACGTTTTTGTCAAGCACTTTTTGTCATCCGTAGGATAAAATAACGATCATGATTAGGTTCGTATCCAAGATCAAGCGACTACCATAATATCCAACAAACAAAAAAAGAAAAATCATAATCTTGAAAATGGAAAAAACAAAAAAAAAAAACATGATAAAAAAGGAAATTTATAAATAAAATATTAAAANCTCGTCATTTGCCCGACAAGAGGCGCAAGAGATGCCAAACGGGGGAAAAAACTCGTGGGTGCTTCACCATGACAACGCACCTTCCCCATATTGTTCTGAGTATCGAGAGATACTGGCCCAGAGGAATATCCACTGTGCCTGGAGTAACCTCCCAACTCACAGAGATGTGATAACTTTCCTCTTCCCCAAGCTCAAAGGGTCACCAAGAAACCCGTTTTAGAGATGTGGCACGACATCAAAAGTTCATACGGACAGAGCAATGAGAATCCTGAAGAATCCATCCAGGGTGCATTGAAATCGTGGCAGAGAAGGATGAGAAAGCGCATTAGACTCCAGCGGGGATGTAACTTGAAGTGGATAACTTGTTGTTCGTACTTTGGATTTGAAATAAGATTTTTTGTGACACAGTCCTTTGAACTTTTTAGAAATACCTCGTAATTTCTCGGGAAAGAAATGTCAACAATTGAAATTAACGTTATTCCAAAAAAAAAAAAAAAAAAAAAAACAGGGAAAATAGAGAAAATGATTTAAAAACAGGAAAAAACGCGTAGAATACTATTATGAAGAATAAAAACAACAATAAAGATATTACTCAGAAAATGTGAGGACAAATAAAATACCTTTATGTATACTTCATATAACATCAGCTTTAGAGTTGCTGAAGGCGAGGGTCGTCATGTTTGATATCTTAGACGAATCTTTCGACTGCCAATTGTCGGGTCGTCCTCAGATACCGAGATTCTTTCTCCGTACGATTTTTTTCTGCGATTGCAAAAGATCTCAGTTTTACTAATTTTTCACCAGAAAAAAAAAGAGAAACATACAATTCAGTGTATATATTGTTTTTATTTCGTTTAAGTGCGTTTCAACTTGAAATTCGATGTGTTGAGAGAATGTAGGCTAAAACGAGAAGACATTAAGAAAAAAAACAAGAGAACTTATGTAAATTAAAAAAAACACCATTGAAAAATAACAAACAAAAAATATATAACATAATATGTAGATATATACCAGTATGTAGATATATATATATATCGTAATATATATGATAAGATTTATATGTTTAAATTATATATATATATATATATATAGTATATATATATAATATATATATATATGTTTTTATATATATATAGATGAGCGTTAGAATTGTGTTTGGAGTAAAACTATGTATGTAAACCAAGTAATAAACACACTTATATTACAACATATATGGTGCATATATATATATATTAATATAGATATATATATATACAACGCACACACCACACACACACAACACATATATATTATATATAACTATATATATACATCTGCCTACATTCTGAACATTATATAATAATATATATATATATATATATCTTTGTAATAAACATATGCATAAAAGATATATACACGGAATTATTGCATTTTCATATGAAAAGTATTATTTTCTCCATTATGGATATAGTACTAACACACACATACAATACAACACACATACACACACACAAGCACAAACACATACACACACACACCACACACACACACACCACACACACACACACACACACAAACATATATATTATTATATATATATATTCATATGGCCAAAACTGATAAGATAAATAAGTATAATATTTCTTTGAATGATTTACCTGTTAATTTCTTATTGTTCGTTTAAAAATCATTACACACTGCATTTATACCACACACACAAACACACAACACACACACAACAACACACACACCACACACACAAACACACACACACATATTATATATATTATATATATATATATATATATAATATATATTGATTCATGTAACACTCTCGAACATTTACAGTTCTCATTGCGATTTACTTAATCGTAATCTAGTGAGTTCGAATATTACTGATTTCTTTCTTAATTGCGGAAACAACTACTATATATATATATATATATATATATATATATATATATTAATATATATATATATATTTGTGCTTAATTGAAGTCGCTACCTAATTTTGAAAATTAATTAGTTAATACTTAATGAATTTTAGGGCGGTACAATGTTCAAATGTAAGGCTGAACGAATCGAGAAAATGTAATCACTTAATGGTCATATTCGACCTATTAGGTCTCATCAGCCATTACATTTGAACATATTATACCCGCCAAACATATATACCCAGCATAACATTTGACATAAGTAGCCGCCTAAATTCATTAATTATTAATTAATTAATTTATCAAATTAGCGTACTGATTCATATATAGCACATATTCTCCCAAAAAATTGTCGGCGTAAAAGAGCCATATACGAAAAAGCACATTTTTGTTTGTTTCACTTACCTCATTATATTCTATATTATATACTATATATATATATAATATATATATATATATGTGTGTGTGGTGTGTTGTGTGTGTGTGTGTGTGGTGTGTGTGTGTGTGTGTGATGTTGTCATAATTGTGAGTGTGAGAGTGTTATGTGTTGCGCGCGTGTGTGTGGTTGGTATGACCATGGTCGTTCGTAATCGTTACAATTTCTCACCACACATATTCTCTCCTCACACTGTTTTAGTTTTCTTTTCATGTGTAACCTCATCCATACTGCTGTCTCACTCTTTCCACTCTCTCTTTCTCTCTCGCCATTCTTATATATATATATATTATATAATATGTGTGTGTGTGTGTGTGTGTGTGTGTATGTATGTGTGTGTGTGTTGTGGTGTTTTTTGAGCATGTTATATCGTAACATTCCTCACACACATATTCTCTTTCTCACATTGTCTATCCCTTTTTACGTGTATCTCACTCATTCTGTGTCTTTTACTCTGTCCGTCTGTATGTGTGTCTCTCTCTTTATATAATATATATATATATATATATATATATATATATATAGTATATAATATATATATATATATTACTCTATGCGGCCTTTACATACATACTGATGTGTGTATTAAAACCAGTTAAAATTCCCTTTGTCATTCTCAGATGAAAACCCTCCGACTGATGCTGAATCGATCGGGTTTCCTATCCCGGTTGTAGCGTAGCTTACAAATGTCTATCCACTGAAGACACTTGGAAGTCAAAACAAACGGTGTATGTGGATACTATATATATATATATAATATATAGATATATATAATATATATATATTATAATATATATTATGATACACTAACAGACAGAATTGTACGCTCGGGGTTACGGGAATAAGTAATTTCTTTACGTGATAATGAGAAATATCAAACATTTATTTTAAATCAACATAAGTTGTAGAAAAATATTTGAAAGAAGAAAGGAAAAAAAAGAAAAATGAAAGAAAGAAGAGAGAAAATACTAGAAGTTAAAAACTCAATTCATTGGAAAGAAAATAGAAAGAAAATAAAAAAAAAATAATGAAAAGTCGAATAAAAGCAGAAAACGAAAACGAAGATAATCGAACAAAAACGTAATAGTCTTTTATATGGAAGACAAATATGCGTAATATTTTACTATTTCTCTGAATGTTTGAGATGGAGGCTGATGATTAGTATTATATGCGTTATTTCGCACTATTGACCTCATGTTCTTGTTATATGACAACGCTTTTCGGCCTCCGGTCTTCTCAGGGATTTCTTGTCGTAATCGGTAACCTCTGTCGTAATTCGGAAGCCATCAAACGAAACTTTGAACCTAACCCTTGTTCAGTCCACGGGGGTATCCTGTTCAATTCCGCTACCATAGCGGATAGCAGGCTGTGTTAATTATTATTTATATGTTACTTCTGCCCTAGATTCAGGCATGAACTGCAGTCCAGAGATAACTGTAACTTAGAACTGTCTTAACTAAACTCCTTTATCCACTAAGCCATGTGCCAATTGGACAATCTTAGTGTTTGAATTTTGGGAACTTATAAACCTTAATATCTGTTTGCTTAGGAATAATTCTACCTATTCACTTATGAACTATGAAAACTAGAACGTTTCAACTGTACCACTTCGTCTGATAACTGTCCACTCATATTTACACACATCGCTCTTGATGAAGATCACTTCAATAAAGGGTCGGAAAATAGATTCTGTCAGCGAATTTTAACATCAATGTGTTTGTTTTTTCTAAATATTAATTTCATACTGTCGGATTCACTTCCATCCCTTTTTTCTATGCACTTATGTATGATTTTTTTACCTAGGACTTCATATTGGGTGTTTTTTTGTTTTTGTTAAAATCTGATCTAGCCTTTTTAATATGGGTTCTCGATAATTGGTATTCATTTTCTATGCTCGGTCTACTTAACAGCCCACTACAGCCTATCATATGAGCTGATTCTTTTGAGGCGTCTTCTCTTCCTCAATGTTCTTCTCTATCTATTATTCTAACTTCATCCCATAAGGGCCAGATTGTTTTACCTTTTCATTATATATCATGGTCACCATTACCCGTAATAACAATGAAGATTGAGGACAATATTTTTTTATTTTTTGTTACACTTGTTGCTTTCTATTGTTACATATTAAATTGGTTCCCTATTACTTTTTAAGGTAGTGATAGAAAATCCTTTATGGCGCTTCATGCAGCTGATGGCTTGAGAGTGAGTGACAATGCTTGACCTCACTCTGACCTTGCCTTGCGGAAAGGGGACCGTAGGAATCGGAAGTGATAGAAGCCCTCCGGTTTAAGGTGAAGGAACTCAGTAAGAGTTGCAGTTAGTCAGTTGCAGTAGTTAGTTGCAGTTAGTCAGTTGCAGAGAGAGTTTGCAGTTAGTCAGTGCAGAGTTAGAAGCAGGCAAGATGTGGACTCTCAGCGCGAGTTGTCTGGATTCTTGGGGATCCGGAATAAAATAACATCAAAAGTATAAATCGAAGTCTTGTTGTTATTACTAAAGCTAACAATGACACAAGCGCTTTCGATAAGAAATGCATCCCCAGCAGAACCAGACACGGAATCTCCCCATATAAGAAAGACCAGACGAGACCTGTAGAGATATATAAGACCATTAGAAGACAGAAGACTAGACATCAGAAGACGCGCCGAAGGAATAGAGACCAGAGTAAGAAGCAGTAAGAAAGTACGTAAGAAATATATCTATTGGGTACTGTGACGAACGGCTACGTTACATATATCGATTTGCGTGGCCTTAAGACCAGCTCACGCCATCAAGACGTGATCAGATCGAACCTGGACAACGTGCCACTAGACAGAGAAGGAAAAGAAAGGCAGAAAAATGAACAAAGGAAAAAGAAAGAAGAAGAAAAAAAAAAACGATGATAGAACATTTAAAAAGAAAAACGTAAGTAACGAACGCCACACATACACACACATGTTTTTAGGAAACAGACATAGAAAAAGGACAATTAGAAAAAAAAAAGAGTGAAACTAATATTCAAAGATCTAATCTAGATTTGTCACAAAAAAAAAAAAATTGAAGTTAAGAAGAAATGCTGAAAGAAAGAAAAAAAGAAGAAAAAGGACATGTTTTAAGTACATTTCAGAGAGAAAAAAAGAAATCCGACTTAAAAGACTTGATGAAGAAAAAGAAAGGACCAATTTTAATTTGTGTTGTATAATTCTGAACTTTGCAGAAGTTTTTAGATTATTTAAAAAAAAAAATGCCATGAAAATTGTTTAGTAATTGTTTTAAATTGTTTAAAATATAGAGAGAAAAGAAGAGGACAGTTTGTATGCTATGAAAAAAAGGGAGAGGACAAGAGTGTATATTGCCAAAGAAAAAGAGAAAGGATTTATTGTTTTGATATGTATAAGTTTGAAATTTTGGGCAGGAAGACAGAGAGAAAAAACAGGAAAAAAAAAAAATTTTTTTTGCTGTATGATTTGAATTTGCCATTTAGGTCATTTGCCATAGTTTTGAATTGTTTTGAAGATAGAAAAAAATAGAGAGTGTATGCTATCGCAGAAAAAAGAGAGAGAAGGACACTAGAGGATACATTCCCCCTCAAGCAGAGAGAGTGGAGATACTGAAGTATAGCCACGGAGAAAAAAGAGCAGAGAGACCAACGGATGTGTAATCTCCCACCCCCGAGGGTAATTGTGCATTCAAGCCAAGCAGTAATTGTTAAGAAATGCACGTGCGCAGTTCCGACCATGGTGGAAGATTTTTTTTGGACCGCGTGAAACGTGCGTGGAATTTGAGAAAAAATTTTTTTTCAGTCGCCATTTTGGAATTTTTCCTTTTTGATTTTCCAATGAAGCGGATTTTTTTTTTTTTGTGATTATTCATTGTGATGTGATGATTTGATATTTATGTCAATTGTACTCATAATGTTTTTGATGGATTTAAATAAATTTTATAATTCTAGTGAGTTTTTACCCGTGCAAGGAAAAAGGTAATTTTTAAAGAAAGTATTTTTGAAACTTTTAGTTGAGAATGTAATTTTTTTTTATGTTAAATCACAATGCTGTTTTTCATTCGGATTGAAGTCTGATTTTGGGTCAATTGCTGGAGATTTGCCTAAGTTGTATTTTTGGGATTCTTTTTGGATCCTGTTTGGGAAATGTTCTAGGTTACTGACAAAGCCTAAATTTCCCTGGTTGTTGAGTTGAATAGCTCCAATACGTTCTTCGTGTTGGAAGTTCCGATGATGCCGGAATATCGAAGAAAAGGAACCTACCCGCTCGCACGGACACAGAAACATTTTTTTTCGGAATGCAATTCTGGGCGGTTTCTTCAAATTTTGTATCTTTGAATGGATGTCTTTGTTAACGCAGATTGTGGGGTGAAGACATAAATGTGCATTTGAGAGATTAGAATTTCTCGTAGATAAACGGAAAATGAATAAACTCCAGAAGAGCAAGTGCCTAATTTTTTTTGGGTTTGAATTTTAGCAAGGAATAAGGTTTGTTACCCTGATTTAATGGATAATTTTAAGAAGCTGGTGAATATTTGAATTTTTAGAGAAAAGTTTTAAAATGGCGAATCTAATTGTAAAATCCTTTGGGGTTGATTTTGTGAAAAGAACCAACTTACCCCCCCCTCCTTGTCTCTCATTGGCTGAAGGATGAATTGGAAAATTTTTTTTTAATAACCTGTCACGCTAGATATGGCTGCCATCTTTGAAATGAACTTTTTTTTGGTCAAGCGGGTTAATTTTCCCCACATGTCGGCCATTTTGAATGGTTGAAAATTTAGAAAAAAAGTCAGAATTTAAACTTAATCACCCCCCCCCCCCCCGGAGTTTGTGAAAATAAGTAAACTAGTAATTTTAATATTGATGAATTGTGGATTTTGGACACTTGGTGATTTTTGCGAAAAAAACTGTGGTGGATTTCGTGAGAAAAGCCTTGAGGCCGATTGACAATATTTTAAAAAAAGAAATAATAATTGACTTTGTACTTTGCATTTTTTTTGTCAGTGACCAGCTGGTATAATTCGGTTTTGAATTTTTTTCCGAAAGTTGACATAGTCAAAAAGTGATTTTAGTGAGATTTTATGAGCTGCAAAATTTCTATTGATAGTTTTGAAAAATTTTTATTAGTGAATTTTGTGACCTTGCTGTTAGCTATGGATCGAGTTCTGGACTCAGCCTGACTATTTAGAAATTTTTCCGTGTTTTTGGGAATCGGTGGAGATAATGGTATATGAAAGTGGTCTATCGAGGGCCCACCAATTTCACGTATTGAGATTTCCCTGATGAGCGTCCCATGTGGTTAACCGTAGTTACGGAAGTTAATCCGCGCTTTTTGCGGCTTTTATTATTCGCGACGGATGTCGGAATGTTAGGGGTCTGAAGCGGCAGAATAAGAAGAAAGGCGAAGAGGCCCCCTGGTTTTTATGTGGCATTGAATTTTTGGGGGGGAATAGATTTTGGAATGGTCTCCAGAAAACGTTTTGGCTGAGAGGGATGTCTCGAGTTTCTGGATACGGATAGCATGGTCAATGAATAATATATCTTAAGAACAGACAAGTACCTACTTTTGTGTTGGAGGGTTTCCTGGAGAATTGTAAGCCACTGGCAGTGACCGAGTGTGGATCAGGATAAAACAGTTTTCCCTCAAAGTTGAAACTATTTGGCAACAGTAATATATTTTTTTGTGAAGAAAATTTAAAATACTTAATGGTATTGCGTGTGTTGTTGTCGTTATTACTATATTAAGAAACTTATGAGTAGTAATGCATAGCCGTGTAATTTTTTATTTGTTGCGCGATAAAAATTGTTGTTGTTTTCTCATGCATGGTTGATGTTTTAATGTATTGTAGGCGGACCATGTGTGCAATGTTTTTGAATTTTTTTCGGTATGATTGGAAGTTGATGTAAAATTGCCTTCCCCAGTTCTCCAGGTAAGTGACCTGTGGAGCGGAAAACTGGTGAATTGCCGTTCATTTGGAATCCAGGCGAATGTATTGCTGGAGGTGACCAGGGGTCACGTTGTTGTTGACCAGGATTTTGGGACCAAGACGTTGGTCCAGTTGTGTTTTTGATTTTTGTCAGGATATTGTAAAAAAATGGCCTGCAACAGTGTTATTTTGTTGAAAAACTTGTTATCATGTAAATTCGATGTATGCATGGGGGAACAGACAACCGCGCAGAAAGAGAGAATAGAATTTCGAAGTAATCTAGAGAGTTACCAGGAATACGGTAGCATCCTCAAAATGGAGAGGCAAGTAAAAAAGTAAATCATAATTTAAATTATAGAATTTAAAATGTATGATTATGAGGGATGTTACATATTATTGGATATTGGACCCTATTGACTTTTTAAGGTAGTATAGAAATTCCTTATGGCGTCAGTCGCAAGCTTGATGGCCTGAGAGTTGAGTGACAATGCATTGACCTCACTCTTGACCTTGGCCTTGGCGGAAAGGACCGTGGGAATCGGAAGTGATAGAAGCCCTTTCCGGTTTAAGGTGTAAGGAACTCAGTAAGAGTTGAGTTAGTCAGTTGCAGTAGTTAGTTGCAGTTAGTCAGTGCAGAGAGAGTTGCAGTTAGTCAGTTGGCAGAGTTAGAAGCTTAGCAAGATGTGACTCCAGGCGGCGCAGTTGTCTGCGATTCTTGGGGATCCGCGAATAAAATAACATCAAAGGGTAAACGGAAGGTCTTGTTGTTATTACTAAAAGCTAACAATGACACAAGGCTTCTGATAAGAAATGATTCCCCAGCAGAACCAGACACGAATCCCCATATTAAGAAAGGACAGACGAAGACTGTAGAAGATATATAAGACATTAGAAACAGAAGACTTAGACGATCAGAAGACGGCCGAAGAATAGAAGGACCAGAGTAAGAAGCAGTAAGAAGACGCTTAAGAAAATATCTATTGCGGTACTGTGACGAACGGCTAAACGTAACACCTATTTATTTGATCTATTTTTTAAATTCTCTTTCCCCTTCCCCTCCCCCCCGTAACCACCAAAATGTAGCAGAATGATTAAAAAAACATGAGAAGCAAGGGAAATTTTTGTTTTGGTATTAAAGGAGTTCTATCCATGCCATCCAATAATAATTATTTCTATTCTTGGTGCATAAGATAGGGAGTTCAACACCTGGATATGACAGTTTCACGTCAGCGAAGCTTCCAGTTTGGTCTGCAGATCACATTAGGCATGAAACTGTCAGCTAACCAGGGTGTTGACTCCATGTTCAAGGCAAGCTTAACTTAATTATACGTGCTCTATCAATGGATAACCAAGCACGTGTATACATAGAAATATGAGTATCATATAAAAAGATATGAAGAACACCACAAAATGCTGTTAAAGTGAAACATTTTATAACATAGCTGATATGAAAAAATATTTCGATTTTATGAAAATCATCATCAGAGCTTGTTTATACTCCGTGTTGTTAAGAGCGAGAGACAAATGTCATATGAGTTCAAAACAAAAACCTTGATGTTTGCAAAAAAAAGAAAAAAAGTTATACAATATTTCGATGTGAGCCACTTCCGCCGCATTTTTCTCGGTCATCAGATTATGTATAGTCTTATTGTAAACAGTTTTTAAAAAGAAGACATATTAACAATTTTGACACTAGACGAATTCCCTTATGCAAAACGGGATGAGTATTAGCGTGTTGCCGGTAGTCTTCAAGCAGATTTATTTAGAAAGAATGTTTATTTTTGTAATAGAAATATGGCACCTATATTAGTCACAATATATATTTCTTATATAATATTATTACTAGAAAGCGGCCTTACCGAGGGGTCGCCCTAGGTAGAGGAGGGGGTAAACAAACAGTCTCGGCAGATCCATAATTGTTGAATCACGGATTGGATCCTCGCAGGAAGTCCCATTAAAATCCCTATGCTAAAAAAGGCCTTCCCTTTGATCAAAGCCACTCTGAAAAAATTAATGTCCTTAAAAAAATCTATTTAAAAATACTAAATGCCAAAAAAAAAAATCCATATTATTATCATTTAAATTTAATTTGTAATTATTTCTTTACAAATAAAAATCAGATCTCTATTTATTTTTTGGCTTCAAAAACCAAGACCTGGCTGATATTAATGTGTATATTATATTTACGTGTCGTTGTTAATTGTTTATTTTCAAGTTTTCCTCCGGACATAGAGATTCACACAGCTGTCCTTTATATATGTACTAGCAAACGGCTACCTGAGTCGCCTAGTATAGGGAGAATCTTTTTTTAAATTAGTTCACCGCTAGATTTTATTATTACTGAAATCGGTGAGTTGAATCCACGCGGAATGCCCAATTAAATCCCTATGTAAAAAAATTAAAAAAATGGACATTGCATTGATCCAGCTACTCTGATAAAGAAATCGTATGTCTA
>CM042171.1:2404792-2412292 GCA_023376005.1 Doryteuthis pealeii | reverse complement strand
ATACTTTTCTCTTTCTTTCTTTCTTTCTTTCTTTCTTTTGTATTTTTAATTCTGTTACGCATTTCTTCTTTCTTTCTTCCTTTCTTTCTTCCTTTTCTTCCTTTCTTTCTTTCTTTCTTTCTTTCTTTTTATAAATTTCTTTTATATTTTCTGTCTAATTCTATTACGCATTTCTTTCCTTCTTTCTTCCTTTCTTTCTTCCTTTCTTCTTTCTTTCTTCCTTTCTTTCTTTCTTCTTTCTTTTATATTTCTTATATTTTCTGTCGTTAATTCTATTACCGCATTCTTTCTTTCTTTCTTCCTTTCTTCCTTTTCTTTCTTTCTTCCTTCCTTTCTTTTTTATATTTCTGTCGTTAATTCTATACGCATTTCTTTCTTTCTTTCTTTTTTTCTCCTTCCTTCAATTCTGTTTAAAGTTTATATTTATATAATAGTTTTCTCTTTCTTTCTTTCTTTCTTTCTTTTTCTTTCTTTCTTTCTTTTTCTTTTGTTTTTTTGGTATTTATTAATATTCTTTCTTCCTTTCTTTCTCTTTTGAGTTTTCCTTATTCATTTACATTCCAACTTTCTTCTTTCCTACATTTTTCTTGCTTTCCTTCTTTTTGAGTTTTCTGCATAAACTTTTATTCCAGTTTTCATTCATTCATTTCTCCTTCGAATCTCGTTTTATTTGTCTGTCTTTCCATTTTTACGGCCATTATGTGCAATAAACAATTGTTAAACTTGGAAATAAATTTGTGAATAATCGAAATTATTTGTGAAATCCGCAATTATATATATATATATATATATATATATATATATATATATATATATATATATATATATATATAAATATATATATATATATATAATATATATATATATATATATATAGATATATAATAATATATATATATATATAATATATGATTTTTTAAATAATGACATACTTTTATTGATCGGCCAATTTTCGAAAGAGAAAAGAGAAAGGTGAAAGCTTAAGGCCCTTTCGACCGGTGCTTTGTCAAAAGGCCCTTAAATTTTCATTTTTTGTCTTTTCTCTTTCGAAAAATTTGCCGATCACTAAAAGTATGTCCTTATTTTAAAAATCCTTTATAAATTCAGCTGTTACAAAATATTTGTTTATATATATATATATTATATATATATATATATATATATATATATATATAATTTGGTGATAGTCACATTAACACGAGATGTCAATAAACTATGACATTCACTTAGACTGACCTTATTGCAAGTTGCATCCAGTAGGATAATCTGCCAAAAATGTTTTGTTCATCTTCTATAAATATATAAAAGGCCGTTGTGTGTATATGTATCCCCGGACTAAAATTCGAAAATAAAACTATTAACGACAAAGTAAATGTATATACACATTAAATATCACCAGGGCTTGGTTTTTGTGCAAAAATAATAGAGATTTGATTTATGTTCGGGGAGATAATTAAAAAATAAAATTTAAATGATAACAGCATGGATTTTTTTCTTTTTCATTTAATATTTTAGATAGTAGACATTACGATTTCTTTTCAGAGTAGCTGGATCAATGCAATGTCCATTTTTTTATTTTTTTACATAGGGATTTAAATTGGGCATTCCGCGTGGATTCAACTCACGATTCAGTAATAATAATTCTACGGGACTAATTTAAAAAAGATCTCCCTATACCTAGGCGACTCCGGGTAGCCGTTGCTAGTACATATATAAAGGACAGCTGTGTGAATCTCTATGTCCGGAGGAAACTTCGAAAATAAAACAATTAACAACGAAGTAAATATATATACACATTAATATCACCAGGTCTTGGTTTTTGAGCAAAAATAATAGAGATCTGATTTTTATTTGTAAAGATAATTACAAAATTAAATTTAAATGATAATAATATGGATTTTTTTTTTGCATTTAGTATTTTTAAATAGATTTTTAAGACATTAATTTTTTTCAGAGTGGCTTGATCAAGGGAAGGCCTTTTTTTACATAGGGATTTTAATGGGACTTCCTGCGAGGATCCAATCCGTGATTCAACAATTATGGATCTGCGAGACTGTTTGTTTTACCCCCCTCCTCTACCTAGGCGACCCCCGGTAGCCGCTTCTAGTATAATATATATAAGAAATATATATTGTGAATAATATAGGTGCCATATTTCTATTACAAAAATAAACATTCTTTTTCTATAAATCTGTTGAAGACTAACCGGCAACACGCTAATACTCATCCCGTTTTGAATAAGGGAATTCGTCTAGTGTCAAAATTGTTAATATGTCTTCTTTTTTAAAAACTGTTACAATAAGATATACATAATCTGATGACCGAGAAAAATGCGGCGGAAGTGGCTCACATTCGAAATTATTGTATAACTTTTTTCTTTTTTTGCAACATCAAGGTTTTTGTTTTGAACTCATATGACATTTGTCTCCGCTCTTAACAACACGGAGTATAAACAAGCTCTGATGATGATTTTCATAAAATCGAAATATTTTTCAATATCAGCTATGTTATAAAATGTTTTCACTTTAACAGCATTTTGTGGTGTTTTCATATCTTTTTATATATACTCATATTTCTATGTATACAGTGCTTGGTATCATTGATAGAGCACTTATAATTAAGTTAAGCTTGCTTGAACATGGAGTCAACACCTGGTTACTGACAGTTTCATGCCTATGTGATCTGCAGACCAAACTGAAGTTCGCATAGACGTGAAACTGTCAATATCCAGGTGTTGACTCCCTATCTATGCCACTCAAGAAATAGAAATAATTATTTGGATGGATGGATAGAACTCTTTAATACCAAAACAAAAATTTTCTTTTGTTTCTCATGTTTTTTTCAATCATTCTCTACATTTTGTGTAAGAATTTAAAAAATAGATCAAATAAATAGTGTTACGTAGCCGTTCGTCACAGTACCCAATAGATATATTTCTTACGTACTTTCTTACTGCTTCTTACTCTGGTCTTCTATTCTTCCGGCCGTCTTCTGATCGTCTAGTCTTCTGTCTTCTAATGGTCTTATATATCTTCTACAGGTCTCGTCTGGTCTTTCTTATCTGGGGATTCCGTGTCTGGTTCTGCTGGGGATCATTTCTTATCAGAAGCCTTGTGTCATTGTTAGCTTTTAGTAATAACAACAAGACTTCGATTTACCTTTGATGTTATTTTATTCCGGATCCCCAAATCCAGACAACTGCGCGCTGAGAGTCACATCTTGCTAGCTTCTAACTCTGCAACTGACTAACTGCAACTCTCTCTGCAACTGACTAACTGCAACTAACTACTGCAACTGACTAACTGCAACTCTTACTGAGTTCCTTACACCTTAAACCGGAAGGGCTTCTATCACTTCCGATTCCCACGGTCCCTTTCCGCAAGGCAAGGTCAGAGTGAGGTCAAGCATTGTCACTCACTCTCAAGGCCATCAGCTGCACTGATCGCCATAAGGATTTCTATACTACCTTAAAAAGTAATAGGGATCCAATTAATATGTAACATCCCTCATAATCATACATTTTAAATTCATAATTAATTATGAATTTACTTTTTACTTGCCTCTCCATTTTGAGGCTCTACCGTATTCTGGTACTCTCTAGATTACTTCGAATTCTATTCTCTCTTTCTGCGCGGTTGTCTGGTTCCCCCCATGCATACATCAATTTTACATGATAACAAGTTTTCAACAAAAAATAACACTGCAGGGCCATTTACAATATCCTGACAAAAATCAAAACACAACTGGACCAACGTCTTGGTCCCAAAATCCTGGTCACAAACCAACGTGACCCTGGTCACTCCAGCAATACATTCGCCTGGATTCCAATGACCAATTCACCAGTTTTCCGCTCCACAGGTCACTTACCTGGAGACTGGGAAGGCAATTTACATCAAAATTACAATCATACCGAAAAAATTCAAAAACATTGCACACATGGTCCCTACAATACATTAAACATCACATGCATGGAGAAAACAACAACAATTTTATCGCGCAACAATAAAAAATCTACAACGGCTATGCATTACTCATAAGTTCTTAATATAGGATACACGACACAACACACCAATACCATTAAGTATTTTAAATTTTCTTCACAAAAAATATATTACTGTGCCAAATAGTTTCACTTTGAGGGAAAACTGTTTTATCCTGATTCCACACTCGGTCACTGCCAGTGGCTTACAAATTCTCCAGGAACCCTCCAACACAAAAAGTAGGTACTTGTCTGTTCTTAACATATAATTATTCATTGACCATGCTATCCGTATCCAGACTCGAGACATCCCTCTCAGCCAAAACGTTCTGGAGACCATTCCAAAATCATAATTCCCCCCCAAAATTCAATCCACATAAAACAGGGGCGGCCTCTTCGCCTTTCTTCTTATTCTGCCCTTCCAGAACCCCTAACATTCCGAATCCGTCGGAATAATAAAACCCAAAAAGCGCGGATTAACCTTCCGTAACTACGGTAACCACATGGGACGCTCATCAGGGAATCTCAATACGTGAAATGGTGGGCCCTCGATAGACCACTTTCATTACCATATCTCCACCGATTCCCAAAACACCGGAAAAATTTCTCCAAATAGTCAGGCATGAGTCCAGAACTCGATCCATACTACAGCAAGGTCACAAAATTCACTAATAAAAATTTTCAAAACTATCAATAGAAATTTGGCACTCATAAATCTCACTAAAATCAACTTTTTGACTATGTCAAACTTTCGGAAAAAATTCAAAAACCGAATTATACCACTGGTCACTGACAAAAAAAATGCAAAGTACAAAGTCAATTATTAATTTCTTTCTTTTTAAAATATTGTCAATCGCCTCCAAGGCTTTTCTCACGAAATCAAACCAAAGTTTTTTTTCCAAAAATCACCAGTGTCAAAATCCACAATTCATCAATATTAAAATTACTAAGTTACTTATTTTCAACAAACTCTGATTAAGTTTAAATCTGACTTTTTTTTTCTAAAAAATTTAACATTCAAAATGGCCGACATGTGGGGAAAATTACCCGCTTGACCCAAAAAAAAAGTTCATTTCAAAGATGGCAGCCATATCTACGTGACTGGTTATTAAAAAAAAAATTTTCCATTCATCCTTCAGCCAATGAGAGACAAGGAGGGGGGGGGTAAGTTGGTTCTTTTCACAAAATCAACCCCAAAGGATTTTACAATTAGATTCGCCATTTTACTTTTCTCTAAAATTCAAATAATTCACCAGCTTCTTAAAATTATCCCATTAATCAGGGTAACAAACCTTATTCCTTCTAAAATTCAAACCAAAAAAATAGGCACTTGCTCTTTCTGGAGTTTATTCATTTATCCGTTTATCTACGAGAAATTCTAATCTCTCAAATCACAATTTATGTCTTCACCCCACAATCTGCGTTAATCAAAGACATCCATCAAAGATCAAAAATTTGAAGAAACCGCCCAGAATTGCATTCCCGAAAAAAAAATGTTTCTAGTGTCGTGCGGAGCAGGGTAGGTTGCCTTTTCTTCGATATTCCGGCATAATCGGAACTCCTAACACGAAGACGTATTGGAGCATATTCAACTCCAACACACAGGGAAATTTAGGCTGTCAGTACCTTAGAACATTTCCCAAACAGGATCCAAAAAGATCCCAAAACATACAACTTAGGCAAATCTCCAGCAATTGACCCAAAATCAGACCTTCAATCCGAATGAAAACAGCATTGTGATTTAACATAAAAAAAAAATTACATTCTCAACTAAAAGTTTCAAAATTACTTCTTTAAAAATTAACTTTTTCCTTGCACGGGTAAAAACTCACTAGAATTATAAAATTATTTAAATCCATCAAAACATTATGAGTACAATTGACATAAATATCATCATCACATCACAATGAATAATCACAAAAAAAAAAATCCAGCTTCAATTGGAAAAAATCAAAAAGGAAAAATTCCAAAATGGCGACTGAAAAAAAATTTTTTTTCAAATTCACCACGTGTTCCACCGGTCAAAAAAAATCTTCCACCATGGTCGGAACTGGCGCACGTGCATTTCTTAACAATTACTGCTGGCTTGAATGCAACAATTACCCTCGGGGGTGGGGATACATCCGTTGTCTCTCTCTCTTTTTTCTCCGTGGCATATACTTCAGTATCTCCCACTCTCTCTGCTTGGAGGGGGAATGTATCCTCCTAGTGTCCTTCTCTCTCTTTTTTCTCGATAGCATACACTCTCTTTTTTTTTCTATCTTCAAAACAATTCAAAACTATGGCAAATGACCTAAATGGCAAATTCAATCATACAGCAAAAAAAATTTTTTTTTCCTTTCTCTCTGTCTTTCCTCACCAAATTTCAACTTATACATATCAAAACAAAATATCCCTTTCTCTTTTTCTTTGGCATATACACTCTGTCTCTCCCTTTTTTTTCATAGCATACAAACTGTCTCTCTTTTTCTCTCTATATTTTAAACAATTTAAACAATCTACTAACAATTTTCAATGGCATTTTTTTTTTTTTAAATAATTCTAAAAACTTCTGCAAAGTTCAGAATTATACAACACAAATTAATTGTCCCTTTCTTTTTTCTTCCAGTCAAGTCTTTAAGTCGGATTTCTTTTTTTCTCTCTGAAAGTACTTAAAACAATGTCCCTTTTGTCTTCTTTTTTTCTTTCTTTTCAACATTCTATCTTAACTTCAATTTTTTTTTTTTGTGACAAATCTAGATAGATCTTTGAATATTAGTTCACTCTTTTTTTTTTTCTATTGTCTTTTTCTATAGTCTGTTTCTAAAAACATGTGTGTGTGTATGTGTGCGTTCGTTACTTACGTTTTTCTTTTTAAGTTCTATCACGTTTTTTTTTTCTTCTTCTTTCTTTTTCCTTTGCTTCATTTTTCTGCCTTTCTTTTCTTCTCTGTCTAGTGGCACGTTGTCCAGGTTCGAATCTGATCACGTCTTGATGGCGTGACTGGTCTTAAGGCACCAAATCGATATATGTAACGTAGCCGTTCGTCACAGTACCCAATAGATATATTTCTTACGTACTTTCTTACTGCTTCTTACTCTGGTCTTCTATTCTTCCGGCCGTCTTCTGATCGTCTAGTCTTCTGTCTTCTAATGGTCTTATATATCTTCTACAGGTCTCGTCTGGTCTTTCTTATATGGGGATTCCGTGTCTGGTTCTGCTGGGGATCATTTCTTATCAGAAGCCTTGTGTCATTGTTAGCTTTTAGTAATAACAACAAGACTTCGATTTACCTTTGATGTTATTTTATTCCGGATCCCCAAGATCCAGACAACTGCGCGCTGAGAGTCACATCTTGCTAGCTTCTAACTCTGCAACTGACTAACTGCAACTCTCTCTGCAACTGACTAACTGCAACTAACTACTGCAACTGACTAACTGCAACTCTTACTGAGTTCCTTACACCTTAAACCGGAAGGGCTTCTATCACTTCCGATTCCCACGGTCCCTTTCCGCAAGGCAAGGTCAGAGTGAGGTCAAGC
>CM042171.1:2387292-2399792 GCA_023376005.1 Doryteuthis pealeii | reverse complement strand
ACATATTACCATTATCTGTGTTATTCGGACTATTGTCCTCATCTTCATTGTTATCTGTTCAACGGGTATGGATGACCATATATTTAATGAAAAGGGAAAATATCTGCCCTTATGGGATGAAGTTAGAATAATAGATAGAGAAGAACATTGGAAGAGAAGACGCCTCAATGAATCAGCTCATATGATAGGCTGTAGTGGGCTGTTAAGTAGGTTGGTTGGTTCAATTTTACGGCATGACAACCTCGATGTGTCTGCTGGGGCGTTAGAATAAACCGACTGCACCTCAGTAGAGGGGTAAGACTTCCCCAATGCGTCCATCTGTTGGCTGTGGGTAGCGACCCATGACGCTTAATGATGGAACCCAGGTGGCTGCACATGACATGCAACACTCCACTTTGGTCTTTACCTGGGCTAGACGGGAGGTCGGAGAGATCTCCTCTGATCACGTCAAGCCCTAGCCTGGTGGATGAGCAGTCCATGACCTGCAACACTCCAATTAGTACCTTACTTAGACTAGACGGGCTGTCGGAGAAGCCCCCATTTGATCAATCGGCTGGTCACGTCAAGCCCTAGCACCTGTATGATTACTCCAACTCTATTTCGCGTAGAGCAAGCCCCAACTCTTTTTATCAATGGGTATTAGAAGGCTGTGGCTGGGGGTCTTCTTGTCTTGGGTATGACGTTAAACTCTATCTGATGGTGAGGTTCCAATTTTAATAAAACAAACCTAAGGCCAATGTGCAAAATCTCAAGAAAGCCCAAATAGAAATAAATAAAATTTACAAAAAATAAACCCCCAAAAAACAACTAGAATGCACCCAAGGGCAAATAAGTGAAATCAGAAATTCTGCAGAATGGCAATCATTGCTCCTGGGCCATTATGACCCGGAGAGGTAGTACCAGTTAGGGTCCCATCTATTGCTTAAATAGAAAAAGGTGTTTATAAAAAAAAATGAGTATCCATGAAGAATTACTTTATTTCAAAACTTTGTCGGCATTAAATGGTCCACTTAGGTTTATATGCCGTAGAACAATCTAATCAAATTAGACCCAGCCAAATTGTGACTTAAGACAGGAAATTGATACGACTTTGTAAAGATCAACAGTTGAAAAAAAAAAGCATTTTATTTTTATTTTATTTTATTTTTTAATTTTTAGAAAAATAACCCTTAAAACTCAAATGTATCATTGCAGTATATTTAGAGGTAATAAAACTTAAATATTATTCCCCTGTCTTCAAATTTTGCAAGTAATATTAAGAAAAAAAAAAAAAAAAGAAATCTGAATGAACGAACGTAAATCGTTATAACGTTCTCTGAACTACCATATTCATATTTTATTTATTCAAATAGTCATCCTCTTTAATTTCAAAATATTTAGTGGCTGAATTAGTTGTATTTAACACCAGCACTTATGATGATGGTAGCCGAGAAAGGTGGGAGTAAGTAAAAAGTCAGAAATGTGACCTTCCCCCCTTCCTCTGGAAAGCAGGCTGGTTCTCTCTTTATGGCCGATTGGCCCAACACAGTCATCCTACTTTTTCCATTCCATTTTGGTCCTGTGCTGGAATTTATTGGGTTATTTTATGCCGAATACATTTTTTATTTATTCTTGTTGGGGGTTCAATTTTTTTCAAACTCAATTTTTGGAAACACATACTCATTTTAAAATCTATTTAACCCATTGACAATAACAGATACTTCTACTTCGAATCAAGGTAGACCTGGTAGTATTGGCGATAAATGAGTACTCCACATTTCCCAGAGTTCCAGAACTTAAACTTCACAATTAGTTGCAGTTTAACGTCATACCCAGGTCACCCAGAGAAAGATCTTCAGTTTTCTAGCTATTGAGGACAGGTTTAGCTCAGTCAGTAGAGTGTTCAACTTGGAACCACAAGGTTCTAGTTTCGATTGACCCACTAACAATACACCATGTGAGATAGTTATAACCTTACTCCTTCAAAGATTTTTGAGTTCTAGCCTCATCAGACCGGTTCTACAAAATAGCCGTATTCTGTAAAACCCGTCTGATGAGGCTAGAACTCACAACAAAAACAAAATTGTTTCTGGTTGAAATAAGAATTATAACGGGATGATGGTTTGTTAAGTTTTCTTTATTTGAAAGTAAAATATTGCTCTGTATATAATTCAATTTATTGATTATTATACACTGAGCTCCCGCCCTCTCTCACTCACTCTCTCTCTCTCTCTCTCTCTCTCTCTCTCTCTCTCTCTCTCTCTCTCTCTTACACGCACATACACACATACACACAGAGACACAAACACACACACATACACACACAGACAGACACACAGACACACATAGAAAATATCATATGTTTGTAAGTAACACCAAAAGAAACGTTTAAAATAACCTGCAATTCTTTTCGATAAAAAATCCATTTTATTGCAGTGAATAAGCAAGAGGGAAATCCACCAATATGACCCTCATAGAAATAATTTTATTCTAATAATTAAATCACATACACGCATGCACACACACATGCACGCACACACACACACACAATCACACACATAGAAAAATGTATATGTTTATAAGTCACACCGAAAGAGACATTTAAGATAACTCTAATACGTACTTGAGAGTTACCTCTCCTATTTTATTATTACCTCCCCTTTGGTGAACTCTTTGATGTTTCTAAGAGTATATAAGCTTTCAGTAAACTGTAACATTAATTTAAGTAGAATAAAGCTTTCTTAAGTCAATCCTTGTTTTCGTTTTTCATAACAATAATCTTCAATCATTTTATTGCGTCGAATAAAGAAGAAGAAAATCTACCAATATGATTCTCTTATAAATAAGTTTATTTCAGCAATAAAATCACACACGTACACATACACACACACACACAAACACATACAAACACACACACACACACACGCACACACACACACGCACACAAACACACGCACACATACGCGCGCACACAGACATACATGCACACGCACACACACACATGTACACCACACACACACACACAATACAAACATGCACGCACACACACACGCACACACATGCACACACACACACATACACACGAACACACATGGATGCACACACACACGCGTGCGCGCGAACACACACACATACACACACACACGCACACGCATGTACGCACGGACACACACATACGCGCACACACACATACACGCACACGAACACACACACACACATGTACGCACACATACACACACACACGCACACACACTCACACAAACTCACACAAACTCACACACACACACATGCGCGCACGCACGCGCATAGAAAATATATGTGTTTGTTAGTCTCACCAAAAAGAAACGGCGAAATAACATTAAAGTCTTATCGATAAACAAATCAATTTATTTGCAGTGAATATGCAAGAAGAAAATCTACGAATATGATCTCAGAAGAAACTGTTATAAGCCTTTTAAAATCCTAAATAATATGTATTATTACAAGAGTCCATGTTTGCAGAATATTTGAGCGAAATTGATCGAAATTAATGTTTTAAAATATATTAAAAATAAATTACATATGTAATATTATTTTGCTTCTTTTTTTTTTTACTGGTGCCGATTATGCTACTACTTTTCGACAACATTTGACCTTAAATAATCGATTCAATAAATTTTAATTCGTATTTAAATTGAAAATATGATCCTCATATAAATAAGTTTATTTTAACTATTAAATCACACACACAACCCACCACACACACACACATACGCATACATACACCCCACACACACACACACATAGACAAAAAATAATATGTTTTTTTAATCAAACCAAAAGAGACGTTTCACATAACCTTCGATCTTTTTCGCGTTTGCAGAATATTTTGGCGAAATTGACCGAAATTAATGTTTTAAAATCTATTAAAAAATAAATTACATATGTAATATTATTTTGCTTCTTTTTTTTTTTTTTTTTTTTTACTGGTGTAATGTTACGTCTTTTTGACCTTAAATAATCGATTTAATAAATTTTAATTCGTATTTAAAATGAAAATATGATCCTCATATAAATAAGTTTATTTTAACAATTAAATCACACACACACACACACACACACACACACACACACACACACACACACACACACATACAACATACACCCCACACACACACATAGAAAAAATGTATATGTTTTTACGTCAAACAAAAGAAACGTTTAAAATAACCTATGTACATATGTAATATTTTTTTACTGATGCTCATTATGTTACTACTTTCGACTTGGATAAAATTTGACCTTAAATAATCGCTTTAATCAATTTTAATGCGTATTTAAAATGATCCTCATATAAATAAGTTAATTTTAACAATTAAATCACCCCCATACATAATAATCGATTTAATAAATCTTAATTCTTATTTAAAATGAAAATATGATCCTCATATAAATAAGTTTATTTTAACAATTAAATCGCCCACACGCCCACCCACCCACCACACACGCATACGCACACCCACCCACACACACATACACACCAACCATACCACACACACATACAGCCCCCCACGCACACATAAAAAAGGTATATGTTTTTAAGTCAAAGTAAGAAACGTTTAAAATAACCTTCAATTTCTTTTCCATAAACAAATTCATTTTCTTACAGTGAATAAGCAAAAAGAAAATGTGACGAGAACGGTGTTCAAACAAATGTTAATTGGTTTATACCTCTAATTAGATCGTTAAGTGGTGATCGATTTTATTGATGTCGAGCCAACAAAAAGATATCAATTAATCCGATTAACATGACGCTGATTTTTCTTCAATGGGGGGGGGGTCTTTTCAACCATCTTTCTTTTTTTCTTTTTTTGTATTCTTCTTCTTCTCGCAGAAATCAAGGTTAAAGTGCAGTCTTCCTTCTACAATGAATAAATTTAATCATTAAAATAATTATTACAAAGAATTAATTAAAAAGCACGTTTGTTTGAATAAGGTTAATACTATTTATATCACGCATAAGTTTATTGAATTATCTTATTATAATGGAGATACTGTGTGTTTCTGTATTTAACCGAAACTATATTACTACTCAAGTCGTAATTCCCTGAGTTATTTACGTTACATTCTCATTGATTTATTTTTATTTAAACCATAATCTACACATATATAAAGGGCAGTTGTGTGTATGTGCATGTCTGGAGGAAACTACAAAAATAAAACAATTAACGACAACGTAAAATATATATATATATATATATACATACATTAAATATCACCAGGACTTGGTTTTTGAGCAAAGATAATGAAGGTTTGATTTATATTTGTGAGGATAAATAAAAAAAAACTAAAATTTAAATGATACCAGCGTGGAATTTCTTTTGCATTTAATATTCTAAATAGTAGACATTAATTTTTCTTTTCAGAGTTACTGGATCAACGCAAGGTCTTCTTTTTACATAAGGATTTTAATGGGGCATACCGTGAGGATCCAACTCGGGATTCAGTAATAATGAATCTGCGAGACTATATTTTTGGCTACCCCCAACCTAGGCGATGCCGGGTAGCCACTTCTAGTTATTAATAAAATTGTTTTACATTATTAATGCTATCGACCACACCTATAGGTATTTGTCTCTCATCCCATTTATGCGGGCATGACACAAGGACATTTTTATGTGGGCCCACTCACAAGCCGAAGCTCATGGGTGGTAGGTACAAAAAATCGTTGCTTCCGTCGGCATTCCCCTCAAGGGGGCGCCTCAAGCACTGGGCAATTAACCCAGCACTGTCCCTTTTAATCAATGGGGCATGTGTTGCCTGGGAGTATGGCCCGCTGCGATCAACACTGTTAATTGTATCAACGGCCAGGGTCGAAGCCCCTTGGCCATATCTATATACGAATAACATGCAATTGTATTTTTCTATACAACAAAATAGCGGTTTACAGTGTGAACGGAAAGGCTAATTTGCATATCAATTTTTAAAATTTGATTTTGATAAATATGTGCTAAGTATTACTGATTTCTAATTGTTTACTTTTATCTTAATGAAAATGAGAAAAAATCTCAGAGTTAAATCTTAAAAGAAATCTATTAAGAAATAACTGTAATTTTACTCTTTACTTCCTAATTAAACTATTTAGTTAATTTAGGAAAATTTAGCAATAAAAGACGGGAAAGATGGAAGATTAAGTTTCAGTTGTTCTATTTCTCGATTATTTCCCCCTCTGTTTCAAATCATTTTATCTGCATTCTTATTTAGTTTCATTAGCCTTTCTAATTGAATATGAAACTTTATTACATTAAAAATCAAATACTTGCTCTCGAAAGGTGCATATATTTGCGAGTCAATATAATAATAGTTCTGATAGGTATTTTTATCCGACCCGTTCAACATTTGTATGATGAGACTCAAGATCATAACCATGTATATTTACCTAACCACGCCGCACGAGCAGGACGTGGCACAAGGTCAAATTTTAAGCGGAGTTTATCAGGTTTGAATACAAAGTTTTCCCCTCCTAGAGTATTTGCCTAACCAAAGTTAAAATAATAGTTCATAGGTACTTACCCAACGCCTTCAACAGCAGGCTTTCACCAAATACCACGATTCACTTTCACGGTTAATGATCGGCTTACTATCCCATCGTATGAACCAGGGAGCAATGGTGATGAACGGGTGCTCCACATTCCCCAAACCTCCAAAACTGGAACCTCACCATCAGATAGAGTTTAACGTCATTCCCAGGACATGTAGACCCTCAGCCACCACCTTCTAGCACCCATATGATAAAAAGGGGTTGGGGATTGCCATAAGGGCAATAGGGTTAGGAAAATCATATAGGTGCTAGGGCTTGATGTGGCCAGCCGATTGATTGTATGAGACAAACAAAAATATAAAAAAAACATTTATTTACAAAATTATAATACAAGTGGGGTGCGGATATGAGGAAAAAAAAACCCAAAACCCCAGAAAAATCGCAAATCGGCCAGTCGGCTGGGGCGTAAGAATGCACCGACGGCACCTCTACAAAGGGGAAAGACTCCCCCAATGGAGCCTCCTGTTGGCCGTGGGTGGCGACCCATGACGCTTAGGGATAGAACCCAGGTGGATGAGCAGTCCATGACTTGCAATACTCCACTTTGGCCCTATCTTGGGCTAGACGGGCGGTCGGAGAGGCCCCCTCCGATCAATCGGCTGGCCACATCAAGCCCTAGCACCTATATGATTTTCCTAACCCTATTGCCCTTATGGCAAGCCCTAGCTCCTTTTTATCATATGGGTGCAAGAAGGCAGTGACTGAGGGCCTACATGTCCTGAGAATGACGTTAAACTCTATCTGATGGTAAGGTTCCAGTTTTGGAGGTTTGGAGAATGTTGAGCACCCGTTCATCACCATTGCTCCCTGGTCCACTCTGACCCGGAGTGGTAGTACCTGTTAGGGTCCCATCTATGGGTTAAATAGAAAAACATGAGTTGATAAACAAAATTGTATTATGCATTAAAAATGAATTTATTTCACAACTTTGTCGGCATTAAATAACCCACTGAGATTGATATGCCGTAAAACAAAACAAACCAAACAAACCAAACCAAAAGTTGCAAAAAAACAGACAGAGAGCCAACTAATTGACGGCTCCTGGTCGTCATTTATATCTCCCCTGTATATCTGCACGTGCGCTTTTTTCTACAAATATACCTATCTACCAGCTAGTGGTTTCACCTCAACAAAACCTAATACACTAATAACCCACTCTTCGGGGCGGGTTCCAGTGCCACTGGACCAGTATTGTAATTAACAGGGTGATGCCAGGGGACCATTCCCCAGGTAACACCTACCTCCTTGATTTAAGGAGACAGCTGGGTTTATTGCCTAGTACCTGAGACACCTTCCTTGAGGTGGGATGCCGACGGGATCTATGCATTTTTGGGCCTGCCATCCCATAAGCTTCGGTTCGTGTGTGGTCCCACATTATTACGACATTGTGTCACATCCGCATAAATGGGGTGCGAGGTAAATAACCTTAATTCTACAAATATACGAGTCTACCAGCTGGCGGTTTCACCTCAACAAAACCTCCTTTCTCATAACATTACCAGACACGATACATAATCCGCAAGGTTTGATATGCCATTAAATGAAACAGCACAACTGAACTAAGACAGCTAAGTGTATTAAAATGAAATTGGTATTATTTATATTATTCGGACTATTGTCCTCATCTTCATTGTTATCTGTACAACGTTTCGGCCGATGTGCCTTAAGGCCTTCTTCAGGTATTTCTTGTTGGACTCGGGAACCTTCTTGTCGTAATCGAGAACCCTCTTGTCGTAATCGGGAGCCATCAGGGAACTTTGAATCTTTGTCGGTCAGTCTATCCAAAAACTGTTGAATAAATTCGCTGGTCCAAGACTATTTATCCACGGCTGTCTGAGAACAGCGGGGAGTATTTGTATCATAACCCACTTGTATGGACTGGGCACAAGGCCTCGTTTTAATGTGGGCCCACCCACAAGCCGAAGCTCATGGGTGGAAAGAACAAAAATTGCGTCGACCCCTCGGCATCCATCCTCAAGGGGGCGCCTCAGGCGCTTGTTAATAAACCCATCCCTGCCCCTTTAAGTCAAGGGGCAGCTGTTGCCTGGGGAGAAAGCCCCCTGGGATCGACGCTAATAATTGTACTTTACCCCGATCCAGTGGCCGAAGCACACTGAGCCCCCGCGCCAAAGGACGAGTATGTCAGGGAAGTATTGTTTTTTCTGAAGATCGTCTGAGAACAGCGGGGTGATTACGGAAACTAGATTGTTTTTTGTTTTTGTTTTTGTTATTTTGTTTCTTTTTTTTATTGATTGAAGTAGATCGCATCAGCTCCTCACTTTATCGCACAGGTCCCAGTAGGCTGTATCGAATAAGGAATCGTGTAGTACCAGATCCGACCCTCTATCAACTGAGCTAAACCGGTCCTAATGGAAATATTCCGAGGTGCTATTCATTTATGAATTCGAATTGCTGTTTGAATTGCTGCAATCAATCTCTTGGCACTTTAGAAAAATATTCCACCACTCCGTTTCTTACTTCATCCACGTATTCATCACCGTTCGCGAGACCTCTTTTCTTCACCCACCACATACTGTTGTATTGTCCTCTGCCGGAAAATGAAGCTTCCGGAAAAAATCCAAAGAGAAATATAAAATATATATTTAAAAAAAGGGGAAAACGAAAGCGAGGCTTTCCGGTAAAGGAAGCTGGGTGAAGATAAAGAAATATATAACAAACGTTCGTTATCAGATCAAAAGATAAAGATGCGTAGACGTGTCGTCAATACATATGCCAGAGGGTCGAGCCGACAGCAGTCAGAAAGACAGAAACGCCAGCCAGCAGCCAGAAAGAACACTTCACGTCTCCTGTCAGCAAACACCCCTCGGGCACTCATTGTGAACACTGCGCCCTTAGCCAGCCACTGGCATTTTCAGCGTGAAGCTCTGCGCCTTTACCACACACCAAAGAAAATAAAGAAGGGTCCTATCTTTGTACATACGTATATGTTGTTTATTGAAGTCCAGTAAGTCGATAGTAGCTGGCTACTACACATACTTCGCCACGTGACCATACATACCCGCAACGACTACTTACTTACACGATTTCGAGTAGCGAAGAAGGCCAGTACATAACAATACAACCACTCAGCAGCCACCCACCCACCCCCACACACACTCATAATATGCTCCCAAAATCCGGTAGAGCTCTCTAGGGGTGCCTTAAATTATCTTTAACTGCCAGCATAAAGCAATGATCGTCTGTTTACAGACTGGATCTCTCTTGTGATCGTAAAATATAAAAACAAATGTATGTATTTAATAGTTTATACACCACCTGTTTACGCCGTGTGGATAGATTATTGTAAGCTTCCAAAATCCAGTAGAACTCACTAAGTGTGACTTAAATTAACTTTCACTGTCAGCATAAAACAATGATCGTCTGTTCACAGGCAGGATCTCTCTTCTGATCGTAAAATATATTAGCAAATATATGTATTTAATAGTTTAAACACCACCCCTTTATGGCATGTGAATGACTTAATACTTTATATATATATATATATATATATATATATATATGTAGAGAGAGAGAGAGAGAGAGAGAGACAGACAGACAGACAGACAGAGAGAGAGAGAGAGAGAGAGAGAGCTAATACCCTTGAGAAAGGTATGAATCCATATATTCTCCCTCCAGCTATGAGTTAAATAATAGGGCAGACAGAGCCCTTCAGCCTTGGGTAGGTAACTAGTCTAGTAGAGATATCTCTGAATTCAAAATTCCCTCCAGCTATGGGTTAAAATATTAGAGTAGACTGGGCCTTCAGGTAACCAGTCTGGGAGAGAGATAACTCTAAATTCAAAGTTCCTGAGGTCGGGTCGTTGATGGTTCAATAACTTAAATTGGTTGACTTTCCAGACTTTTTTGATTAGCATTTTGTGATCCGTTGGGTGCAAAAAAAGCTTCTTATAAACCAAATTATAGAGTAGGGAGCTTCTACGAACTTCATTTTCACCGACAAATAATTGTTACCAAAAGTCACCCACCAACCCCCCCAATTTGGGAGTTAAAACTCCCTAAAAACTCGAATAACTCCGCCAATTTTTGGAAATTGGAAGCTATCAAATTTTTGGATTGTCTAACTTTATTGCATACCATCAAACCACCTTGCAGACTAAAATTCAAGTGTTAAAACACTGATAAATGGCGATGTGGGTGACATGGCCTGGATGATTTAACATGGGAATTAACCCAAGAGAGAGTTAAATCAAGATTATTATACTTTTACTGTCTATTGGAACTATTTAGCATAGCTCTTAAGTAAACATATGTCAAACGTTTGTAATAATTAAATTATCATACTGTGTTATAATCATAGGTCCTCTAGTTCTATATTATATACTAGCAAAAAAAAAAGCAGAAAAGAAAAACACCTTCAGGCCAATGTAAATTTTAATTTTTGAAAATATTGTCTGAGAGGGTGGGAGTTAAAATTCAATGTCAGAGAGTTTGTACCATAGTAAATAAAATTCATCCCAAATTATCATAGGAAGTAAAAAAAATAAAACCAATTTGGAAATGGAATACTTGGTTCTGATAACTTTATAATAGTATATTAAGATAATACAAAACCACTATATATCAAATATATTAATATGGAGCATGTATTTATCGAAAACTTGTTTCTTAACAATAAACCAATGAGACGACCCTCTAAGGCTGGCCATGCTCATTTGAGTAACATACTATTCTCTCTCTTCACTCAATGACGTTTTGGGTATGTGACTGTAAAACAGTGACATAGTTTCGGTACAAGTCAAATAGAGAACCAAATCTCCAGTTACTAATAGGTTTCTAATGCGTCTTAATTACGATGTCCAAGCATTGATGATTCTTTCTCGCAGTGACATTTGATATATGGGTTGGGTTTCGGTGTTGCTTCCCACCGTGACTCAGTGATGAATCGTTTATTTATGACTCTCTCCAGGTCTACTGGCGTTCGTCGTGCTTTGTTTGATTGAAAGAGGGCACGGACAATTTTTCACCAGAGGCTTTCCAGGCTAAGGTAATGATCACCTGCAGAAATAAATAAAACAAATATTAAAAAATGCATTAACGTTCTTTTAAAACATTGTCCTGTAGGGATTACTTCCATATTTGCCATGTGTTCTTCTTTGAGGTTACGAGGTTAAATAAAACTTTTAAATTTATTGTAATTAAGAATTAGGGGGTGTTAACTTCCCTTTTCATAATGCATAGGTTACATAAAAGAGAGTAACCCAAACACAGGAATAATCGGTTGGAAAATAAAGACAAGTCCAATGTATACTTAATAATGAATTAATTCAACAAACTGCTTGATGGAGGATACTAGTTTTCTCAACATATAAAGAGCACACTATGTGAGAACACCGACTACCTACATAACAAAGATGTCTCTGATTAACTTAGCTCTGACGTTACAGTATAAGTGTCTGTCCCACTTAGTCTGAGGGCAAAGCCACCACCTAGTCCTCAAATGTCCAACATGACAGAGACAAGATTTGCGTCTAGTTCATATCTGGAGATTGCTTTAAGTATCTATGTATTCCTGAACTTGTAATTAATTATATATAATATTTTTCAAAATAATTAATCGCACTAGAGTCCAAATTTAAGGATGTGGGTTCAGATTTTTGCCATGAATGTTTTTAATTTACCACAAAGTTGGTCTTATTTCTATGGTAGGTTATGATATGTGTGGCTACGGTTTCTAGGAGTAAAGTTGACAATTTTACTCTTATATCATCCTTTAGGGCTTCAAAGCAGAGCATTGTCCAGTTGGAGATCCTTGTGTTAAACAGAGTGCAATCCTTGTAAAGTATCCTTTGGTTGTCCTTTGTGGCCCTCACCCTTGCAAGTCCTTCATCAATGATTGCAATATGATTCCACACACCAGCAACGCATTATTGGCATATGGCTGAGGTAACATTGACTCGTTTGTCTTAAAGTTTTAAGTAGG
>CM042171.1:2380854-2387192 GCA_023376005.1 Doryteuthis pealeii | reverse complement strand
CCGGAGTGGTAGTCTTGTTAGGGTCCATCTACGGTTAAATAGAGAAAAATGAGTTTAAAAAAACTGGGTACATTAAATGAATAAACAACCAACGTCTTCGCATAAATAACCCAACAGTTTGACATGCGTAAAATTCAACAAACATAGATTTTTGACTCGCTCGAATTTCCATTTTCCTCGTTAAGTCATCCTCTCTTAACGTCCCGATTACGCATTGATCACACAAGACTAACACATTCCTATACTCAACAAGAACAACAACCACAATGTGAAACATGCAAACACCTTTAACTGTTAACACTTATTTATAGAATGCAGTTTTTTTGTTCACATCAGAAACCGTTATTTTAAAGCAACAATATGAAAGATCTATTTGAAAAAGTCAACATAGAAGACTTTCTTTTTTGAGGGAAATAAATTATACCATAGAATATAGATATGATCTTAATCAATACTATACAACTTGATCCCCAATGGTGCTAACTCACACACACACACACACACAACACACACACACACACAGACAGACAATTTCATCGAAGGAAATGAAACGTAAGCAACTTCAAATCTGTGGTGGAAGTTGTTTCCGTTTCCCATTCTCTGAGTAGGAATCAATTACTTTATTCTCTTAGTTATTTGTAACCTTGTTATGTTGTTTCTCTTTCTGCTGATCTGGAATACAGGGATTGAACTCAAGACTTTAGAAGACTCCAACTAGAGCTCTATCCAACATTCACAGCCACTAAATATTTGAAAAACAAACTCTGTTCAAGACAGGAGAACTTTGTTTCTTTGCTGTCATTTTGAATAGCCTCAAAACAATATATTTTTGTGAGATTAAATAATTTAAATTGTTAAAACCAATTACTAAAAAGTATAAATATAGATACACAACATATTATTACTTCAAACCGTTAGGCATGACATACCCCAGACGGATTGATATGCCGTTAAAATCAACCAACCTATTTGAAAAAGTCAACATAGAAGACATTTCTGTCCTTTTGAAGGAATAAAATTATACCCACAGAAATATAGATATGAACTTAATCAATACCATACAACTTGATCCCAATGGTGTTAAACATTGTTAAAACAATTAAAAAAAAATTATGAATGTAAATAAACATATATTATTCTACCGTTAGGCATAAATAACTAGACGGGTTGATATGCCGTTAAAATCAATCAACCAACCCCAACTCAACGTCTACACTTAATGATCATCAAGTAGAAATAAGCGTGATCTTTAACAAGACTTTGTAAATAATAATTGCTGCCAAAATACAGAACGCACACACCACACACACACACACACACACAACACACCATTAATATATGCTCATAATTTGGTAATGAGCTCTCTAATTGGTAATTTAAATTAACTCTCACTACTAAGCAAATAAGCAATGATCATTTCCCGGAAATTTGATCTCTCAGTGACCGTAAAATACATAAACATTCCTATGTACTTAATAGTTTAAAACACAGTCCCTGCATCAGCTGTCAGTGGGCGAGGGGATAAGATACGGACTACCATGTGGTCAGTCTGAGTTCGACCTACCAAGGATAGTTGTGTCTAGCACACTGAAGAGGCGTGAAACGCGAAACACGTGTCTGTGGATAACTTATTAATATATATATATGTTGAATGAAGTGACAAATAAACTTTTAGTTTTTATTCATTTATTTGGGAACGATATTACTAATGGTTTCCTGCTAAAATCATTCAACAGGTAAAGGAAATAGTTTAAAAAAACTATTTCGTTTACCTTTGAATGCTTTTAGCAGGAAACCATTGGTAGTAATATCGTTGTCAAAATGAATGAATAAAAGCTAAACTTTTATTTGTCCCTTCATCAACTATCAACGCTCTATCACAGATATTGAGTATCTTCTAATAACACTGTACGTTGGATTATACTATTTTTCTAGTATACTAGTGCCAACCATACACATTTATATATATATATATATATAATATATATATTATATATTATATGTGTGTGTGTGTGTGTGTGTGTGTGTGTCAATGTTGCTGATATTCCCCATCTGCTATTGTCGCAAAGTATTTTAAGCTTAAACTGTTATCTGAACATAGATATAATATTAAACGAGGTTTTCGGAACAACGCCTAGCTAAAAATATTTTAGACAATAACCATACCTTTTTTTTAAAGGTGCCAAATATTAACTCACATACACAATAGAACACTAAGTAGACTTATGGAATTTGCGGTATTTTCACACATCACCATCCTCAAAGACAAGGCTTTTTAATATATTCTTTATTCAGCGATACTTATACTCAGAAATCATAAAATCCTTCACATAAACATTTTCAACATATACTCCTAAAAAATTTAATTTCATATTATCAAAAAAAAACCCTTACATCATATATATATATTATATATATATATATATATAAGGCTCTCCTATTAAACGGATATGACCTTGACATATATACGTGTATATGTATTTATCATTTAAAATTACAGTCCGTGCTGATGGGCGAGTGGTTATGAACTCTGACTGATGAAAAATTGGTCAGGTTTCGATCACGGCTGGAGGTAGTCTGCTAAGTCTAGCCACACTTAGGAGACGTAATACGTCGAAACACTTCTCTTGATGACTAAAATTAATTATATGTGTGTTATATTTGTGTGTGTCTGTGTGTGTGTTGGGTTATTTTCTTTACTTGCAACAAGTAGTATAAATACTATAAACACACTATACCGTCAAAGTCGAATCGTCTTTGCTCTTATACTCTCCAGCCGTAAGAGTAACACACCTATTGTGTCTCTGTCCTTTAAGAATGTAGGGCTTCGCGCCGACGGGCATTTCGTGTACCTGTTACACGACAGCTACTTCACACGTCGGCTGCCCAAAAGTCGCACGCACCAGTTGGGTCTTTTATCTACAGGATTGGGTGATTCGCCTCCCACAGGCATTCCGTGTACTTGATACACGAGGGCCTTTCCCAAACAATAAGTGACGATTTTAATTCTCTGTTCAGTAGCCTCATGACTATCTGCAAGGACTCCTTGTCCGTATGCCAAGTAAATCAATTCCCACCCTCAAGACTATGTAAATACGGGATTAGGTGGAGGTTTATCTTAAGAGACTGGTTAGTTTTAGTGTATGCAGTGCGAATTGTGTTTATGGTGAATGGAAAATGGTAGTATGAATTGGGTCACGAATGGAAATAGTTAAAAGTTAGGATAGAAATGGTCAGCCCCCCTTTTTGGCCTTGTGCCTCATTTTTGTATATATTTTACAAAATAAATAACGAGAGACTGGCAAGTTTTGGTCTTTGTAATGCGAATTTTGTTTATGATGAATCGAAAATTGTAGTAAGCACTGGGCCACGAATGGAAATAGTTAAAAGTTTGGATAGAAATTACCAGCCCCTCTTTTTGGCCTTGCGCCGCATTTTTGTATATATTTACAAAAATGAGGCACAAGGCCAAAAGGGGGGCTGACATTTCTATCCTAACTTTTAACTATTTTCCATTCGTGACCCAATTCATACTACCATTTTCCATTACCATAAACAAATTCGCACTGCATACACTAAACTAACCAGTCTCTTAAGATAAACCTCCACCTAATCCGTATTTACATAGTCTTGAGGGTGGGGGAATTGATTTACTTGGCATACGGACAAGGAGTCCTTGCAGATAGTCATGAGGCTACTGAACAGAGATTAAATCGTCACTTATTGTTTGGGAAACGGCCCTCGTGTATCAAGTACACGGAATGCTGTGGGAGGCGAATCACCCAGTCCTGTAGATAAAAGACCCAACTGGTGCGTGCGACTTTTGGGCAGCCGACGTGTGAAGTAGCTGTCGTGTAACAGGTACACGAAATGCCGTCGGCGCGAAGCCCTACATTCTTAAAGGACAGAGACACAATAGGTGTGTTACTCTTACGGCTGGAGAGTATAAGAGCAAAGACGATTCGACTTTGACGGTATAGTGTGTTTATAGTATTATACTACTTGTTGCAAGTAAAGAAAATAACCCAACACACACACAACACACAAATATAACAACATATAATAATTTTTTAGTCATCAGAGAAGTGTTTCGACGTATTAGTCTCCTAAGTGTGGCTAGACTTAGCAGACTACTCCAGCCGTGATCGAAACCTGACCAATTTTTCATCTGTCAGAGTTCATAACCACTCGCCATCAGCACGGACTGTAATTTTAAATGATAAATAATATACACGTATATATGTCAAGGTCATATCCGTTTAATAGGAGAGCCTTATATATATATATATATATATATATATATATGATGTAAGGGTTTTTTTTTTGATAATATGAAATTTAAATTTTTTAGGATGTATATGTTGAAAATGTTTATGTGAAGGGGATTTTATGATTTCTGAGTATAAGTGTCGCTGAATAAGGAGATATATTAAAAAAGCCTTGTCTTTGAGGGATGGTTTGATGTGTGAAAATACCGCAAATTTCCATAAGTCTACGTAGTGTTCTATTGTGTATGTGAGTTAATATTTTGGCACCTTTAAAATAAAAGGTATGGTTATTGTCTAAAATATTTTTAGCTAGGGCGTTGTTCCGAAAACCTCGTTTAATATTATATCTATGTTCAGATAACAGTTTAAGCTTAAAATACTTTGCGACAATAGCAGATGGAGGAATATCAGCAACATTGACACACACACACACACACACACACACACAATATATATATATATATATATATATATATATATATATATATATATATTAATGTGTATGGTTGGCACTAGTATACTAGAAAAAGTAGTAGTAATCCAACGTACAGTGTTATTAGAAGAGTACTCAATATCTGTGATAGAGCGTTGATAGTTGATGAAGGGACAAATAAAAGTTTTAGCTTTTATTCATTCATTTGACAACGATATTACTACCAATGGTTTCCTGCTAAAAGCATTCAATAGGTAAACGAAATAGTTTTTTTAAACTATTTCCTTTACCTGTTGAATG
The DNA here is from genome assembly GCA_023376005.1 of Doryteuthis pealeii. Lineage (NCBI taxonomy): Eukaryota > Metazoa > Mollusca > Cephalopoda > Myopsida > Loliginidae > Doryteuthis > Doryteuthis pealeii. Next base: position 2,382,191 of record CM042171.1, on the reverse strand, counting down.
ATTTAGCAGGAAACCATTAGTAGTAATATCGTTCCCAAATAAATGAATAAAAACTAAAAGTTTTATTTGTCACTTCATTCAACTATATATATATATTAATAAGTTATCCACAGACACGTGTTTCGGCGTTTCACGCCTCTTCAGTGTGGCTAGACACAACTATCCTTGGGTAGGGTCGAACTCAGACTGACCACATGGTAGTCCGGTATCTTATCCCCTCGCCCACTGACAGCTGATGCAGGGACTGGTGTTTTTAAACTATTAAGTACATAGGAATGTTTATGTATTTTACGGTCACTGAGAGATCAAATTTCCGGGGAAATGATCATTGCTTATTTGCTTAGTAGTGAGAGTTAATTTAAATTACCAATTAGAGAGCTCATTACCAAATTTATGGGAGCATATATTAATGTGTGTGTGTGTGTGTGTGTGTGTGTGTGTGTGTGTGTGCGTTCTGTATTTTGGCAGCAAGTTATTATTTACAAAGGTCTTGTTAAAGATCACGGCTTATTTCTACTTGATGATCATTAAGTGTAGACGTTGAAGTTGGTTGGTTGGTTGATTGATTTTAACGGCATATCAACCCGTCTAGTGTTATGTTATGCCTAACGGTTAGGAAATAATATATGTTTTGTATTTACATTCATAATTTTTTGTAATTTGTTTTAACAATGTGTTAACACCATTGGGGATCAAGTTGTATGGTATTGATTAAGTTCATATCTATATTCTGTGGTATAATTTTATTTCCTTCAAAAAGGACAGAATGTCTTCTATGTTGACTTTTTCAAATAGGTTGGTTGATTTTAACGGCATATCAATCCGTCTGGGGTTATGTCATGCCTAACGGTTAGGAAGTAATATATGTTGTGTATCTATATTTATACTTTTTTAGTAATTGGTTTTAACAATTTAAATTATTTTAATCTCACAAAAATATTTGTTTTGAGGCTATTCAAAATGACAGCAAAAGAAACAAAGTTCTCCTGTCTTGAACAGAGTTTGTTTTCAAATATTTAGTGGCTGTGAATGTTGGGATAGAGCTCCTAGTTGGAGTCTCTCTAGAAGTCTTGAGTTCAATCCCTGTATCCAGATTCAGCAGAAAGAGAAACAACATAACAAGGTTACAAATAACTAAGAGAATAAATTAATTGATTCCTACTCAGGAGAATGGGAAACGGAAACAACTTCACCACAGATTTGAAGTTGGCTTGACGTTTCATTTCCTTCGATGATAATTGTCTGTCTGTGTGTGTGTGTGTGTGTGTGTGTGTGTGTGTGTGTGTGAGTTAGCACCATTGGGGATCAAGGTGTATAGTATTGATTAAGATCATATC
>CM042171.1:2353354-2375854 GCA_023376005.1 Doryteuthis pealeii | reverse complement strand
AAAATGAGGACTGTCCAAAATTCGTCAAGGTGCAATGCAAAACGGCTAATCCAATTATCTAGACGTAGCTTAATCAAAGATTTCTTAATTTTCTTCCGTCCGTTGCCATCCTGCAATATCCTTTGATTAAAAATGACACCGTCCAAATTGCTTCAGATGAAATGTAAATCCAGATTATTTAGTATCGCTTAATCGACGACTTCTTATTTATTCCATTTTATATTACCCAATTTTAAAAATGAAACATTCCGAATGGTCTTGCATCGCTAAAATATTATTAACATCGTAAAATTAAATTGAAATATTATTAACATCGTAAAATTAAATTGAATTGAAAAAAAATTTACATTTTATTTGTTTTATTTGTAATATTGAAATTGTGAATTACGGAATATATTTTGACAATTTTGATCTTATGTCGTCCTGACCTCCTGCCTTAATTTACGTAATGTTTTAGCGAGTCTGCATTAGGCGAATTTCTGGTCCAATTTAGTTATTTCCAAGTCGTGTTTTTGTCACTTCTTTTATTTCTTAATGAGCCTAAACTCCTAAAAAAATTGTTCCAAATCGCTAATAAGCCAAATCCTTCAAAATGTCTTCAGGAATTCTTGCATGTCAATTCGGATTTGTCTAGACCGAACGTAACATTCATCCTGAAACTACATCCACATCAATTTAACTGGGACAGAGAAATCTCGTTAAATTCTCGCCAATCCTCGCAAATAAAACTAAAAAAAAACAAAACATTTAGGATATTTCTTTTTATTTCATTTTTAAAAATAAAGCAGTTAAAATTAGTTTTCGTGTATTCCTCGCGGCAAGAACATTGTAAAAGCATCAAATCTGATTATTTATATAATTCACATCTTTTACAGGAAATAAATAAAAATTAGTTTATTTGACTAAATCATTATTTACTCGGAATAATTTTTTAAATCAAAATTAGAATGAGTCAAATGACTAAGAAAATGTTTCGAATGATACGGGATGTGCAAGGACATGGGCAGCAAAAGAGAACTGTCATAAGATTAAAGCATGAAATGTTCCACATCGAAAAACTTACAATATGATATATATATATATATATAATATATATATATATATATATTTCACGACTGTTTTTTAAGATCTCAACCATGACTGATCTGATGATTGCATTACATGAAACTTCAAGTTACGAGTGTAAAATCCACAATATTGCCATTGATTTATACATACACTACATATATATATATATATTATATATACTATATATTATATAATTATATAAATTATATATAAAGGTGGGCTTACGGTGAATATGGGCACGATCGTTAGGTGGTGCACAATTGTTTTTGAAAACTATTTCGTTGCCTGAAGACTGCAACAGAGCCAAGAAACAAATGGTTGGCAATATATTTCCAATGGTAATAATAAAAAAAAGCTAACCCTTTATTTATTCAGTTATTTATCTATTAACTTTATTGTATTCAGTTATTTATGTAATTCACAGAGGATCAACTTGATTTTGATGTATGATACACGTTTCTGGGTTGGTAATTATACCTTTCCTAAACAAAATGGCATTACTTTTTTACTAATGTATGTGGAGAAGTAGCGTCGTGATCTAAAGAGAACCAGCTTCATTTTGATGTATGATAAATGTTCCTGTGTTGGTAATTATACCCGTCCTAAACAAACTGGCATTACTTTTCGACTCACCTAAGTGGAGAAGTAGAGGACCAGCTTCAATTTGTTTTATGATAATTATTCCTATTGGTGATTATTCCTAGCCTAAACAAAATGGCATTACTTTTTGACTCACCTATGTGGAGAAGTAGGGATGTGATCCACAGAGGATCAACTTCATTTTGATGTATGATACATGTTCTTCTGTTGGGAATTATACTTTCGTAAACAAACTGGCCTTGCTTTTTGACTCGCCTATGTGGAGAAGTAGGGATGTGATCACAAGGATCAACTCCATTTTGATGTATGATACATGTTTCTGGGTTGGTAATTATACCTGTCCTAAACAAAATAGCATTACTTTTTTATTCACTCTCGTATATATATTATTGGTTCGTTTTACCTGTTACCTGTCTTTCTAATCAGATGTTTACGTTTAGAATTTCATAAAGTCAATAAATCTTGCACCGAGTGACATCACAGAGAGGTCATGTTATGCCGAACAGACACTAAGTTTCTGATCTCAAGTTTCTGTTTTTTTTTGGTTTTTTTCTAATCAAGATGTTGATCTATTGATTCTGTTATTATTTACATTATTCACACATCTAATGTATATAGTCTCGATGGGGTGTCACAAAAAAAAAACGCGACTCGCCTCAAAAAGAGGACGGGCTACTCATATCCCACTACATCTAACTACAAGTACGTACATAATTCATAAGCTGCCCACAAATTGTGTAACACTACTCGCATCTCATTTTTTTACATCGATAATAAGTAATTGTAATCCTCTTTTACCAAAACACGAAAACACAACACACACACAAATGTAGGGCTCTCTCTCTCTCTCTCTCTCTCTTCCCCCCCTCTCTCTCTCTCTCTCTCTGTCTGTCTGTCTGTCTCTCTCCTCTGTCTGTCTCTCTCCCCCTCTGTCTGTCTGTCTGTCTGTCTGTCTCTTTATTTTGTTCAACTCGTTCATCGCTCTCCATGTCTTTATTCGTCGTCTCCGCATGCGAGTTCTCTTCAAACTGTAAGTACTACTTTCTGATGTATTGTCTCTGACTCGCATAATCAATTCTATAGGAGTGTGGAGTACCCTTTAACGCCATGTCCATGGTCTGTGGGTAGTACATGTTAGGGTCCCATCTATGGGGTAAATAGATTTTGCAAAAATGAGTATTATAATGTGTTAAAATGAGTTTAAAATATTGAATACTCAAGAAGAATTAATAAAACAAAATGTCTTCGGCATAAAATAACCCAAAAAATGTTGACATGCCGTAAAATGAATCCAGTTAATTATCCAACACCATAATCAATTCTATAGTAGTGTCCATCCCCATCCCTGTTAGGGTCCCATCTATGGGTTAAATAGAATTAAAACAATGCGAATTAAAAATGAGTTTGGAAAAAAATTGAATACTCAACAAAAATGTTGCAATGCTCCACTTTGGCTCTTTCTTATATAGACGGGCGGTCGGAGAGGCCCCCTCCGATCAATCGGCTGGTCACGTCAAGCCCTAGCACCTATATGATTTCCCCAACCCTATTACCCTTATGGCAAGCCCCACCCCCTTTTTATCATATGGTTGCTAGAAGGCCGTGACCGAGGGTCTACATTTCCTGGGAATGACATTAAACTCTATCTGATGGTGAGGTTCCAGTTTTGGAGGTTTGGGGTCTTGTGGAGAACCCCTTCATCACCATTTCTCCCTGGTCCACTCTGACCCGGAGTGGTGTACCTGTTAGGGTTAAATAGAAAAACATGAGTTTATAAACAAAATTGTATTATGCATTAAGAATGAATTTTTTTCAAAACTTTATCGGCCTTAAACATTTTAAATACCAATAGAAGTATTCGGCATTAAATAACCCAAGGGATTGACATGCCGTAAAACCCAACCAACCAAATTAACAAGAATGACTAAAACAAAATGTCTTCGGTATAAAATAACCAACCAATGTTGATATGCCGTAAAATAAATCCAGTTAACCATACAAATCCATAATCGATTCTATAGTAGTGTCCAAGTCCATCCCAACAAGTGTAACCATCCAAGACTGTAAAACAAATAACTTTTATGTGTGATTTTTAACAGGGCTAAAAAAACGTTGTTTCATTCATTTTTACAGAGGTTTGTCTAATTAAAGACCAGTTTAGCTCAGTGGTAGAACATCCACATTGGAACAACATGGTTCCGGTTGCGCTACCGCCGCTCGCCAAACTCAGACGTATGAGTAACACATCTTAGATCTTTAAGGTACAATAGGAGAGCTGGTGGTAGTGTATAGTTCCACCTGAGACGTAAAAACAATCTACATAGTTGAACGCTAGTGGAAAGGGGATAGTCTCCCTCACTGATACCGATAATAGGACACTCCCTGGAGTTTACTTTTTACTAGACTGACACTAACTGGTACAACCACTCCGAGCCAGAGTGTAGCTCAGAGTTATAGTAATGAAATCCATACTCATAAGGCGAGAGATCTGGAGTCCACATCTGGAGCCACATCTGGAGGCACACTATCAGATGCAATTTAGTTTCTACTATAGAATACACTTCTATATTTTATATCAAAATAAGAATAAATACGCGCACACATTTCTTTTCCCAAACTTAAGGAAAATAAATTAAAACAAACACACAACACAATCCTTTTTAAACTTAAGGAAAATGATTAAAACAAATGTTTATACAAAAGTCAGGTTCGATTGGTTTAGAGTAGTGTTGTCTTCTACTACGTCCGCGCGTTTGCGCCAAAAATTAATTACTTTTTGATCTCATCTTGTAATTATAAAAGACAGAGAAGAAATCAACAATAACACAGACTTCATCTCGCCGTCAAACAGACACGCACACGACGACAACAAACAAACACACAGATCTCGTCTCGCTGTCAGACAGTTACCATCTCCACACCGGATAGATCACTCAGAATTCATCTCGCGGCCAGATAGACAACGACCAAGAAACAGATGTCCGAACGAACGATTTCACTAAACCACACACAACTAAAACGCACCTACTACTACCATTATTCTTACCACTTGATTCAACATCAGAAATCCGTTTCAGCAGGTCGTATAGACAAAATTAATTCTCATTTCTAGCACACGTATCCGAACTTTCGACTACACAAAACATTTCACATTTACCATTACACATTTCTTTACGAACTTTTCCAAACTCTACACACGAACTTTTACATTTCTTTTGAACATTCACATTTTGTTGATTATTGTAAATTTATTCTCTGAATACTGTCATATTCTTCACTATATCTAGGTATTAGATGATTTTTGTCGGCTGTTAGAAATTTTTAAAAGCGAATTAAAAATAATTAAAATCTAATTATTTTAAGGTCGAACTTTGTCTATCAATGTGTAGGGTAAGTTAATAAATCATAATTGCACTGGTCGTATTGATGCTGCATTGAGTATTTTTTAAACGCACTCATGTTTTTTGGTCAAGGTTTCGATCGCGATGGGATCCGTGGCGTTTTCGATGTGTGCTGTTTACATTTTTACTGAAATTTCGCGGGATTGCAAAAAAGGCGACGTAATATAAAAGCTAGCTCAATTCGAAGTGTTCTCTATTGATTAATAGATAGATTTTCCGGAACGAACTCTAGCGTATTAATAAGTTATAATAGTGTAAAGTTGGCGCATTCACAAGAAGCTTGAATTTGGTCAGCAGATAATATATAATTCTGCAGAATATGAAAATCAGCCTCTGATGTCTCCTTAAAGAGTGCGTCTTAGAGAAAGGAGCTTATCTACTTGCAAGAATAGGACGGGGAGATCACTGACAGAGACACCAGCTAGAAGTCATGGAGATAAACTTGCGATGAAAAATCGTGGTTCACTGCGCATAGATCAGTCGTTGTCAACAGGCATCGATGTATAACCACTTCTTTAGTGTAAAAGACATAGCCAAAAATGTGTTGATATATATAGTGTGCATTTTATTCGCACAGCTGAGGGATAGTTTGAGTGCGCGCTGAAATGAAAAGCGTAACATTTCCTTTGTATTTCTAGTTTATACATAGTGGACTTCCTTTGATTTTATGCTTGTAATTAGGATGATTAGTGAGGACACATCACTAGCAAGCATTTTCTCGCGCGGAACCCTAATAAAGTCGCTTCGAGTAAGTTGACCTGGAAAAGTTAGATAAGGTTTTAATATATATAAAGGACTTTCTAGATCGGGCTTGACTCATAAAAGACATGAGTAATCATGAACACCGGATAATATCTTCAGTGGATTACGATTTCTGTATTATTTGGTAAATTATGTTTCTGTAGGTGGGGCTAAAGTGCAGATATATAAAAAAACGAATTTGAGTCCGTTTACAGCGTAAGGACCGTTCAGGCAACCACTTATCAGTTTATATCAGTATGCGATTTTCTCCGTACTGCTGTAGATATTTTCTCGGATGCATTTGATTGGCGAACGGTCATACAGAACAGGCTCTCCATTAAGGGACAGCGGGTATTTTCTTCAGCAAGAATTTATGAGTGTTATTTGGACGAATGGATGAAGAATAGCTGAGATCACGCTACCTATGAATGAACAAGGGGATGTTTTCATGGTAAAAACATAGAATGTTCTGGGATAATGTCGTCATATTTAGTTTAAGTGCTCGCTGGTAGGACACAGATAGATAAGGAAGAGAAGATCAGGTTGATAAGAAAGGTTGCCAAGCCCGACTAACGAAAGGTAAAGAGGGAAGAATTAATATAGTAGAAAACAAAACAATGAAAATAAAAACACAAAAGGATGAAAAAAGGAAAGAAAGAAAGCGAACGCATAGAGATAGAGATGATAAGAAGACAGCGTGAGGTAATTGTTGAGAGGACAATTATGGAGCAAAGGATTAAACCCCAAGTGAGGAACTCGAGGAGGAAAAAAAGAACTGGGACGAAGATACGAAAGATGGTAGCAAAGAGCGAGAAAACAACATGAAACGACAAAACATTAGACGAAAGAAGAAGAATGAAGAAGGAAAGAGGACCAAAAGAGAAGAAAAGAAATGAATAAATAAATAAATTAAATGGAAGAAGGAATAAGAGAACGTAATGTATGTTTTGGGTGAAATAAAGATTGAAATAAAAAAAGAAACTACAGAAGATAATAATTAAATTAAGAAAAAGAGAGTAAGGATGAAGAAAAAGGGTGACAGAAGAAAAAAGAAAGAGAGAAAGACAAAAACGATGGTAAGAAAGAAAGAAAGAAAGAAAAGAAAGAAAGAAACACGAAAACGAAGGTAAGAAAGAAAGAGAGAAAGAATAAAGAAACACACAAATTAAGGTAAGAAGGAGGAAAGAAAGAAAGAGAAGAAAGAAAGGAAGAAAGAAGAAAGAGAGAATGAAAGAAAGAAAGAAAGAAAGAAAGAAGGGAAATATGATAGAAAGAAAGAAACGAAGAAGAAAGAGAGGAAAGAAAGAAAAAGAAACAAAACGAAAGGAAGAAAGAAATAAAGAAAGAAAGAAAAATAAGAAGGTACGAAAGAAAGAAAGAGAAGAAAGAAAGAAGAGAATATAATAAGAAAGAAAGAAGAAAGAAAGAAAGAAGAAAGAAGGGAAATATAATAAGAAAGAAAGAAAGAACAAACAAACAAAACAAACAAAAAAAGAGAAGAAAGAAGAAACACAAAACGAAGGTGAGAAAGAAAGAAACAAAGAAACGAAGTTAAAAAAGAAAGAAAGAAACACACAAATAAAGTACGAAAGAAAGAAAAAGAAAGAAAGAAAGAAAGAAGACAAAATTGAAGGCAAGAAAGAAAGAACGAAAGAAAGAAAGAAAGAAAGAAAAAAAGAAAAAAAAACAAAGAGAATTAAAAAAGAGCAAATCAAAATCAGTAAGATGAAAAAAAATAATGTCTATTTACTGCAAAAACCAAAGTTCCAACTAAACCTTTTACGTTTGGTCCGTTGTTTTAAAGCCCTGGGGAACATCCAAGGCATTAGAAGGATGGTTTTTCCAAGGATTTTTCCGATGAATTTACCGTAAATAACACCCGACATCATTAAAAACATCTTTCTTATTTTCCCTTTTTTATCAATACATAAAAATAAATTCAACCCGATATCACAGGGGATCAAACGTAGATTGCTTACGAGAATCCATTACAATGAAACCTGTGGTTTACTTCCTGTTAGCCTATGGCGTGGCAAGGGGTTTAATGTTTTAGATTTAAAAGGTAGCTGGTTGTTCTGGTGCGTGTTCCTAGGGTTTGCTTTTAACCCCATCTTATTTGATGGTCGCGCTGAAAAGGAATTCATGGAAAGAAAACGAAGAGACAAAGACAAAAGGTGTTTTATGATGGCTGACTTCTGATTTAGGTCGGAAAATTAAAACGGAAGGTTTTTTGGTGATCCTCAATGACAGTTTAACTACAGTCTATAAATCAACATTTTGCGAATTGGGTTAGGGTTTTAGGGGATTAAGGTTGTTTTTTAATTACGTATTGCTTAAAAAAATAAAACAACAACAAAAAATTAGTATACATTTAATTAACCATTGAAATTAATTATTGAATCTATTATTGAGACAGTTGTTTGTGTTAGTATTGCAATGTATAATTTCAATTAAATTTAGTTAAAAAAATATATTTTTCGACACTAAATTTATAGTAATTTGGGGGTTTTGTTTTTTATTTTTTTAAGCAATACGTAATTAAAAACAACCTTAATCCCCTAAAATCGTAACCCAATTCGCAAAATGTTAATTCGTAGACTGTAGTTAAATTGTTATTGGGGATCACCAAAAAACTTTCCGTTTTAATTTTCCGACCTTAAATCAGAAGTCAGCCTTTATGATTTAGGTTTTATTCGTGGGTCCTAGTCACCACATAGCAAGGGAATTTCTCCCTGGTTAGTAAGTAGTGTCTTATCCGAGATAAGGCTTAAGTCAGAATGGATGTGAGATTCTCTGGGAGGCGGAAGTGTGTCCTTTTTCCGCACATGCTCGGAGGGTTGTTCCGGTGACGGCTCATAGGACTTTTTTTTTTTAAATTTTCATTTTAAATTTTAATTTTAATTCTATTTTAATCCCTACAAGCCTTTTACATATGAACGCAATCTGTTTTCACATAAAAGGGTAATTATGAACTTTTGTTTAGTAAATTAGGATGCCCCAGAAAAACAGAACCCACACATTTTGTAATAAAACTGTTAATTTGAACTAGGGGGATTTAGGGTTAGGGTTAGAGCTATGGTTTAGTGTTTGGGTTGGAGTTGGGGTTGGGGTTGGGGTTGGGGTTACGGTTAGGGTTTGGGTTCTGTTTTTTCTGGGTAAACCTTTACAGGATGACCCAGAAAAAACAGAACCCAAATTATTTATTTTCCCATTAAACTAACCCTAAACTCTAAACCCCAATCCTAACCCTAAACCCCAACCCTAACCCTAACCCTAAACCCGTAGTTAAAATTAACAGTTTTATTACAAAATTTGTGGGTTCTGTTTTTTGGGGGACACCCTAATTTGCTAAACAAAAGTTCATAATTAACAAAAAAAGACCTTTGTCTCTGATTGGTGGATCCTAATTGAATTGTATAATACGAATCGTTTGAAACCAGGCCACACAGTTAACAATGTAACGATACACAGAGCTACCCACGTGTTTTTAGATGCAGTTTACGAAGAGATGATTGAAATTTCGCCTAATCTTTGCTGGACTTTATTGAGGCAAGATGCCATTTGCAAAATGCAAAAGCGTGCCATTTTATTTCATCCTTCCACGCGGTATATCCTGGATTCTAAAAACGCCGGGTTGTTTACACCGGATATTATTTAATTAAATAATGTAGTTTAATGCATTTGTCAATGGTCATAAATGGCGGGATTGAATGCGCCATTTTTAACAACGTTAACGCGGGAAACAATAGAAAATACAAAATACTAGAAAGAAAAGAAAGAAGAAAGAAAGAAAGAAAGAAAGAAAAAAAGAAAGAAGAAGAAAGAAAAAAGAAGAGGAGAAAAAAACAAGAAAAACGAAGGGAGAAAGAAAAAAAACATGGGAAGAAGAAGAAAGAAAAAGCTAAAAAAAACGATGTAAGAAAAAGAAGGAATAAAGAAAGAAAGGAAGGAAGAAAGGAAATAAAAAAAGAAGAGAAGGAAGAAAATGCGAAAAGAAAAAGAAGAAGAAAGAAAAATAAAATAAAAGTAGGAAATAAATAAAGAAAGAATAAAGAAAGAAAATAAAGAAAGGAAAGAAATAAAGAAATAAGAAGGAATGAAGAGAAGAAGAAAAATATGCGAAACAAGAAAAACGAAGGGAGAAAGAAAAACGAAGGGAAAGAAGAAGAAAAGCCCCCCCCCTAAAAAGTCAAGAAAGGAAGGAAGAAAAAAGATGAGAAGGAAGTAAAACCAAGGGAGGAAAAACTATGGGAGATAAGAAAGAAAAACAAAAATGCAAAGTAAGAAAGAAAGGAAATAAAGAAAGAAAGAAAGAAAGAAAACGACGGGAAATAGATAAAGAAAGAAAGAAAGAATAAAGGGATGGAAGAAAAAAGATGAAAAAAAAAAAACGAAGGGAGAAAGAAAAACGAAAGGAAAGAAGAAAGAAAAAGCCAAAAAAGTAAATTATGAAAGAAGAAAGAGCGAAAGAAAAGAAAACGATGGAAAAGAATGAAAGAAATAAAGAATGAAGGGAAAGTGATTGAAAAGGCAAAAAACAGCAAAGTAAGAAAGGAAGGAAAGAAGGAAAGGAAGAAAAATAAAGAAGGGAAGGAAAAAAGGAAGGGAAAAGAAGAAAACAAAGGGAAAAAAAGAAAAAAAAAAAGCGAAGTGGGAAGGAAAGAAAAACGAAAAAGAAAGAAAACTTAGGGATAGAAGAATTGAAAAAAGAAATGAAGGTAAGACCAAAAAAAAAAAAAAGAAAGAATGAAAGGTGGAAAGAAAGAAAACTAAGGGTATGAACGAAAGAAAACGAGGTAAAGAAAGAAATAAAGACAAAACTCAAGCGGAAGAAAAAAAAGAAAGACCAAAAACGTCGGTCAGAAAGAAAGATAAAATGAAAAGAAAAAGAAAAAAATCGAAGGGATGGAAGAAAAAAAGAAAAAAGATTAAAAACAAAGTTAAGAATGAAAAACAGCAGGAGATATCAATGAGTGAGAGAGAAAAAACAAAAGAATAAGATAGAGGGATCAGTAAATCAAATAAAAACGTGAAAGAAGAAGTAATGACGGAAAAGAAAGCAAGGAAAACAAGAAAGACAAAAACGAAGATAGAAAGAAAGAAAGAAAGAAAGAAGAAAGAAAGAAACATAAAAACGAACGTAAGAAAGAAAGAAAAAAGAAAACAAAAAAACGAAGATAAGAAAGAAAGAGAGAAAAAAGAAAGAAAGAACGAAAAAAAGACGAAGGTAAGAAAGAAAGAAAGAAAGAAAGAAAGAAAGAAAGAAAGAAAGAAAGAGAAAACAAAACAAAAAGGAAATAAATAAATAAATAAAGAAAGAAAGAAAGAACCAAAACCAAAACCAAAACCAAAATCGAAGGTAAGAAAGAAGAAAGAAAAAAAAACAACAAAAAAAAAACGACGGTAAGAAAGAAACAAAGAAACAAACAAAAAACGAAGGAAAGAAAAAAAGAAAGAACGAAAGAAAGAAAGAAAGAAAAAACAAAAGCAAAAATCGTTTTGGTTTTCTTTCTTTCTTTCTTTCTTTCTTTCTTTCTTTCATCGAAGGAAAGAAAGAAAGAACGAAAGAAAGAAAGAAAGAACAAAAAGAGGTAAGAAAGAAAGAAAGAAGAAAGAAAGCAAAAAAAACAAAAACAAATCGAAGGTAAGAAAGAAAGAAAGAAAGAAAAAACGAAGGTAAGAAAGAAAGAAAACAAACAAACAAAAACAAAAACGAAGGTAAGAAAGGATGAAAGAAAAAAAGAAAGAAAAAGAAAGAAAAAGAAAAAATCAAAATCAGTAAAATTTAAAAAAAAATAATGACGAAGGATTAAAAAAAAAGAGAATCACAGAATTGCCAGTCAATTCAAGATCGGCCCGGCAACCGGATTCGAGCCTTTCCAAGTAGCGCTGAAAATGAGATAATTATATAACTATTATTTTTACTATCAACACGTTACCATTCCATTTTAACATAAGAGACATAACGCCCCCCCAAAAAAAACAAAAGGAACTGGAATTTGAGCTCACTACGTACCATGTTGCATTCCTGCACGTTAATCACAACACCACGAGAACCCTTCCTCCCCAGGTGTCCATGTGTGCGCGAGTGCTGATTGGTTTAGAAGGCTCATGTTATCTTGAAATAAAATCTTGCGTTCTGCTATAAGTAAATGAATGTTCGCTGTCCTAAAATCACTGTAGGTTGTCACAAAACAGCGCAATCAAATATACAGCACAGGTTTATTTTTTTTATTGCTAAGCCCGTACGATTTGCGCACGACTTGTTTTATTGTGTTAGATCTAGAAAACATGCCTCGTAGCTTAATATACATCTGTATTGGCGCTCTAACGGGAGAATATCTACTAAGATTTTGTCCAAAACAGCCACACAGCATCCTTGTGTAGTTTGGATGGATTTTTTTTCTCCTAAAAATTCGTAAAAGTCCATGTTGTACAGCCATAAAGTAGTTCTGGCACGGCTACCGCATGAAAGTAGTCACGTTTTATTCTATCAGAGATATTAGATTTCCAAATGCTCGATAACACACACACACACACACACACACACACACACACACACACATATATATATATATATATATATATATATGTATATATATATATAATCAGTTTTTAATGTTACATATATATATATATATATATATATATATATATATATCATCATCATGTGCGCTATTAGCACGGATATCCATGACAATCTCTCGCCAACCTTTCCTATCATTCATTTTCCCAGGGAGGTCATCTGCGCAACAACCTGCATCTTTGCTTAGTTGGTCAATGTAGGTCCTTGATGGGCGGCCCACACTAGCATGTCCGTTTGTTGGCTTCCACAGGAGAACGTCACTTATGAGCTCATCCTTGCTTCTCCAGCAGTGCCCGGCATGTCTTGTCCGTCTCGCTTTTATGGTTTGTGAGATAGGGGGCAGGTGGCTATATAGCTGTTTCCTCGTGGGGTGCTGCTTCCACGATTTATTCAGGACTGCACGCAGCATTCTTGTGCAGCTCCCGTCCAGCTTATTCTCAAGGCGCCTCGTTAGGGTCCAAGTGGTGCATCCGTACAGCAACACTGATACAACCACCGCCTGGAAGAAATGTCGCTTTAGCTTGTCAGTGAGATCGGATTTCCATATTACTGATAATTTGTTTGTGGCCGACCACGCTTTTCCTATTCGTGTATTTACATCGCTTTCTGTGGATAAGACATTACTACCTAGGTATGTGAATTGTTCTACTGGCTTAAGGGACTTACCGTTGAGTGTGGTTAAAACTGAGTTTCTTATATTCCATACCTAAAGCTTCATACTAAATCCAAAACAATATACATTATAAACAAACATATATATATATATAAATTCACACACACACACACACACACACACATATATATATATATATATATATATATATATATTATATATATATATATATATATAAGGTGTGTCAAAAAAGTATCGAGATCTTTTCTACTTTTTGATACACCTTGTATTGTGAAAAAATACCGTTCCATTCATTATTTTTTTAGAATACAACGTGTGGCGAAAAGTACCAAGTTTAATGGTGTATTTACAAAGATAGAAATGAAGAATGAATGGAACGTTATATATATATATATATATATATATATATATATATATATATATAATAAACTTAAATGATTCAGATATAGCTACTAACATTTTCGCTAAGTAGCTCAACAGGGCAAATAATATATATATATATATATATATATATATATATATATATATAATGGAATCTTTATGACATAAAAAATACGATACTTGCCAGTGGCGTCAAGAGTTGACCTATTTCTAGTGGTATCAGACTACTCAGCATAATACGCCCGTATTTATGAAAATTGGGACATACACATTAATGTTCATAATTAGGGTATATAAAACACAACACACACACACACCACACACTCTCTCTCTCTTCTCTCTCTCTATATATATATATATATATATATATATATATATATATATATATATATATATATATGTATATATATTGTAAACTAACCAAGGTCATTAAATGAGGAATAACCAAACAGAGGTTGGAAATGAAATGGAATCTTTATAACATTAACAAAATACAATATTCGCCAGCGGCATCAAGAAAAGTAACCCTCTGCTGGTGCTATCCGACTAAGCATAATACTTCCGTATTCATGAGGATTGGGACATACTCATGTATGTCCATTGGTAGGTTTTATAAAAATTTATCTCAAGATGCACAAAATGTCATCCATGTTTCCAATTTTCAAATAGGTCTCTCATGTTATTTGCGTAGAAAAAAGGTTATTTAACGAGAGCTCAATATCAGCATTTCAGGAGAAAATGTTTAACAGGGGATTCCGATGCCTTGTGGCTAAAGTTAATTTCGTCAAGGTTATTTTAAACATGCCTAACGTATTCTTTGATGCGTGCTTAAAGTAACGGTTATTGTCAGGGGTTGCATTTTAGTTGGAAATCATGTCTTGGTTTCTGCTATGAGTGCGTTGATTTCTAAATATTTTGGGGGCCTAAAATCGCGTTAGTTTATCAAAAGGATATATATAAATATATATATATATATATATATATATATATATATATATATATATACTTTCATGATAATATCGCTCTGTCACGGATATTGAGTACACTCCTAATAATACTGTAAGTTGGTTTACTACTGTCTCTTCAAGTGTGATTGTGTTAACCATACACATTGATATATATATATATATATATATATATATATATATATATATATATATATATATATATATATATATATATATATATATATATATATGTGTGTGTGTGTGTGTGTGTCTGTGTCTGTGTGTGTATATATATATAAATATATATATATATATATTACATTTTTACTTGAAGGCAGTTACAATGCATGTATCGCATAAAATTCGATACTTTTTCTTATAGAAAATGAACTTGACAAGTGTACTCCCGGCAAAGGATCGCTCGGTGTGTAGAATATCGTACAGACTGTTTCGACTTTATTAAGTCTCATCAGCGATATATACTAACGACTTCGCTCCGACAGAAATCGAAACCGGGACATCAGCAGGCATAGTCAAACACTATACCGCCTTGGCCACAGTACACAGCTAACAATCCCTGCGAAATTAACCTTGTCAAATGATACTACTATAAGAAAAAGTATAGAATTGTATGCGATACATGCATTGTAAGTGCCTTCACGTAAAAATGTAATATATACTTTATTCAACAATGCTTCTAAAATAAACAAACATCCAAATATATATATATATATATATATATATATATATATATATATATATATGTGTGTGTGTGTGTGTGTGTGTGTGTGTGTGTGTGTGTGTGTGTGTATGTGTGTATTTGGGCAGCATTCTTTCATTTATACATGTAGAATTTAAAAAAGACACATCTCCTGTTTAACAATTTTATTTTTGATCTTTTCAAGTTTTCTGTCCAACTTTTTAATGTTTGGGTGGAATTCGTGGATAAGTCCACCAAAGTTCAGGTCCCGAGTACTTTCGGCATTTCGAAGTGCCATCATCAGGTGTGATGTGTTCCAGTTTTTTAAAAATTGGAACACATCACCCCTGATGATGGCCAGAAAACTCGAAAAGATCAAAAATAAAATTGTTAAACAGGAGATGTGTCTTTTGCTTAATTCTACATATATATATATATATATATATATATATATATATATATATATATATATATAATATATATAAAGATAGATAGATAGATAGTTAGATAGATAGAGATTGTCATATATATACATATATATATATATATATAATATATATATATATATATATAAAGATAGATAGATAGTTAGATAGAGATTGAGAGAGATTGGTCAGATTAGATTATAGATAGACAGAATTCCATATTGGTCTTTTCATTTTCTGAAAAATTTAATATTTAAAATTTAAAATAAAGAAATTCGTTTAACTTGTAAATGGAATCACTGAAATATTAATGCAAAACTTGAGATTATAACTTCAAAAAGTCACAGCAGACAGCATTTCAATAAGAATATTTGATATTCTTAGAAGTCACTAAATCTTTTTTTCACAGCACTCAACCCCCACACCCACACACCCCAAACCTCAAAAAAAAAATTCACAAAAAAAAAATTCACAAAAAAAAAAAAAAAAAAAATTGAAACATTGTCGAGCAAGCTCAAAGAACGAGAAAGTACTAAAATAAACTTGAATTTTAAAGTATAACATCATAACACTTCTTTCTTTCTTTTTTTTCTTTTCTTCAGAATTTATAAGTAGATTGCAAAAGACGATAATATATTTAAAACAAAATCTGTCTGACGCTTTCTTTTCAAATAATAATAATAAAAAAAGACAGATTTAAAAAAAAAATATCTTTATATCTTTTCTTTCTATCGTTTGATCAAAAAAACAAAAAAAAATTCTTTACCAAAGACAATAAATAAAACTAGATCGAATCAAAAGTGTTCATAAGTGCTAGTTTGAGGTGCGTATACCACGTGACCCAAACAGTTCAAGCCGTGCTTGTATTTGCCAAACCCCTCGCACGAAAGAAGGTTTTCTAATGTATATATTTATTCATTCATTCATTTATGTGCGTGTCCATTTTTACCATGCCCTTCCCATGAGCAGGATGTGACACAAGATCAATTTTTATGTGGACCTTTTTTTATGTGGACTTTCACGGGTTTGAATTCAGAGTTTTCCTTCGCCCAAACTTTGCTTAAGCAAGGTTAAAGGCCTGGGTCTGCCCTGCTATTTGCTCATAGCTGGAGGGAGGGCAGGTGGATAGATACCTTTCCCAAGGGTATTAGCGCTAGTACCGAAACAGTTCAAGTCATGCTTGCATTTACCCAACCCCTCACACGAAGCAGGTTTTCTAAGTTATTTTGTTTTTGTTGGGATCCTTCTGTCTGCGTAAGACGATGGTTAGTGTCCAAAAGTTGTTTTTTTTAACTACATAGCCTGGGCGGTTTGATACGGAGGATGTGCTGTTGCCAAGCAGCAGATTCCCCCTTGGTAAGAAACCAATGCAGTTTGGCAACGGCAATGTCGCAGGAGTTGCTGTGTAACGCTGAAGTTCAGCGGCTCCGGATTTGTTTTCAGGGTTTATTGTCTGTTAAAATAGATAGAATTAAAATTTTTAAATGAATTAAATGTATTTATTTATTTATTTATATAAGTGTGTGTCCATATTTAATAACTTCTTCCCACGAGCAGGATGTGACACAGGGTCAATTTTTAGGTGGAGTTTTACTTCTTCCGAACTGGTTGCTTAACCAAGGTTAAAGAGCTAGGTCTGTCCTGCTATTTGCCCATAGCTGGAGGGAGAGCAGGTGGATACATACCTTTCCCAAGGGTATTAGCGTTATGTGAAATGTAGACAGCCTCGTCTAGGATTTGAACTCGGATCGACAACTCCATTTCCTATTAATCTAACTATTACACAACGTGCTTCCATTTAATTAATGTGCGTGTCTGTGTGTCTGTTAATTTGTGGGAATGAATCTTTGAGTATGTATATGTGTGTCTGTATCTATGTGTGGTTTTGTTTAGTTTGATTTCTATGTTTAATGGAATATCAACCTATGTGGGTTATTTAATAACACACACCTCTTTTTCCAACCACTCCCCAATGGTCAGAATGCGACACAAGGCCAATTTTTTAAGCAGACTTGAATGGGGAGTTTTCTTTCTCCTAGACTATTTGCCATAAAATGGTTAAAGAGTCCAGTCTATCTATTTACCCATGGATGTATGCAATATAATTGGATGAATACCTTTCCCCAAGATATTAGCACTATGTGATATGTAAAAAGCCTCGTCCAGTATTAAAGATAAGGACAATAGTCCGAATAATCCAAATTATACGAATTATCAAGCCCCATCTAAAAAATTCAGAGAAATAGTGTAGATAACAATAAAGATAAGGACAATAGTCTGAATAATCCAAATAATACAAATTATCAAGCCGCATCACAAAAATCCAGAGAAATAGTGTAGATAACCATAAAGATGACGACAATAGTCCGAATAATCCAAATAATACCAATTATCAAGCCTAATCTAAAAAATCCAGAGAAATAGTGTAGATAACAATAAAGATGAGGACAATAGTCCGAATAATCCAAATAATACTAATTATCAAGCCTAATCTAAAAAATCCAGAGAAATAGTGTAGATAACAATAAAGATGAGGAAAATAGTCCGAATAATCCAAATAATACTAATTATCAAGCCTCATCTCAAAAATCCAGAGAAATAGCGTAGATAACCATAAAGATGACGACAATAGTCCGAATAATCCAAATTATACAAATTATCAAGCCTCATCTAAAAAAAATCCAGAGAAATAGTGCAGATAAGAATAGAGATGAGGAAAATAGTCCGAATAATCCAAATAATACTAATTATCAAGCTTCATCTTAAAAATTCAGGAAAACAGTTTATTAACTCAATGTTCTATCTAGTGAATTTAATAAAATAAATATTCCTTGAAGACAGGAGAGAATGCAACGAATGTTTAAGTGAAACATGCAGCGTCTGTTTCTCTAATACAAGAAGCGGCTAATTAGGCGAAAATTCTCGTCTTCGGTAATCAAGAAGTAATTAAAGGAATTCGCTAATTGCAACAATCTTTACCCAAAATAATTCTTTTCCTTCAAAGAATTTGTCCAGTCTGTCAACTGAAACTAGATATCAATTAGTGTTGAGGAAGGGGAAAACGGACGACCCCTGCGTTTAGTTTTCAATCAATCAATACCCTTCACCCTGTAAATCAAGACTCTATAAAGTTAACGTTTTAATCGCCCCTGTTATTAATTTAATACCAACACTTTCCGCCTTGCAATCCGTCCAACAGGGGGCGTTGTTAAGACATCGTCTTTTTGACTTCTTTTGATTGGTGTTGTTGTTGATGATGTTGATGATGTTGTTGTTGTTGTTGTTTAAATGTAGAGTGGAACTTTCAATAGTTGATTAAAGAAAGCGCACTTGTTAATAATATAAAAATAGTTTTAAATGAGATGATATTATTTATTTATTTTTATTTGTTTTTTTTGGGGGGGTCATGTTTTATTTTTTAAAATTATGCGTGTATTTGAGTGTATCTCTGTGTGTGTGTGTGTATGTGTGTGTGAGAGAGAGAGAGAGAGAGAGAGTGTGTGTGTGTGTGTGTGTGTGTGTGTGAGTTTATATGTGTGTGTGTGTGTGAGAGTGTGTGTGTGTGTGTGTGTGTATGTGGTTTATTGTATGTGTGTGTGTGTGTGTGTGTGAGAGAGAGAGAGAGTGTGTGTGTATGTATGTGTGTGTGTGTGTGTGTGCATGGATATGTGAGTATGCATCTGCTTGTGTCTATGTGTGGTTTGGTTTGGTTTGGTTTGTTTTACGGCCTATAGAATTCAGTGGGTCATTTAATGCCGACAAAGTTTTGAAATGAATTCATTCTCAATTTTTTTAATAAACACATTTTTCTATTTAACCCATAGAGCAGTAGTGATAACACTTTCCGCCTTGCAATCCGTCCAACAGGGGGCGTTGTGAAAAAAAATTTTTTTTCTTTTCAAATAAGGATTTATTCTGATGAAGGTCGAATTTTCTTTGTGTGCGGAACATTTCTACATTTTTTCTATTATTATTATTTTATTTCATTTGGTTATTCAAAAAATAATAATAGTTTGAATAATGTACACATGGATAAACTCCTGACCGAAACACGTGTAAGTAAAATTGATTAAAATATCCTATATTATCCATTCTATACTTTCTTTTTTCTATTCATTTTTTCAACATATATATATATATATATATATATATATATATATATATATATATATATATAGTTGAATGAAGTGACAAATAAAATTTTTAGCTTTTATTCATTTATTTGGGAACGATATTACTACCAATGGTTTCCTGCTAAAAGCATTCATGAGATAAACGAACTAGTTTTTTTTTCAAATGACAGAAATGGTGTAAATGGTTAAATGTGTGCGTTTTTTAACTGTGTTCTCGTGTTGCATGTTTACGTGTTTACGTGATGTCGAATGCTCTTTTTGTTTGTACGTGTGCGTATTTTTATTTGTGCGCATGTGTATGATGTCATGCGCGTGCGCGTGGGAATGCGTGGAGGTTGTGATGATATGATTGTCTCCACGTGCGTATGTGCGTATGAATATGCGTATTTGTGTTTGGTATTCTTGGTTACGTATGTTTTGTGCAATTAATATAATGTATTTTTAATTATGCTGTTAATAATAATGACTGTGTCAAATGTTGGTGATGCAATATTTGTATGATATTATTGTACAATGTAGACAGTTAGATGGAAATATACTTACAGCTTGGCGTTGCAGTATTTACTTTTTTATTTTTATAGAATAATTGGGTAGAAGAGGTGTGTGTGGATTATGTATATGGATCAAAGTGTGATAGTAGGTGTTTATTTTCATGTCGGCATTTCGATAGAATTTCCGATATTTTGTTTAGTAGTGTGTGTTGTGATGGATGAGTGATAATAGAAAGTTTTTATTGGAGGCAAAGAAGGCAGCTTTTAGATGTTTTGCTGTAAGTGGGTGCAACTTTCAGAATCTCCCAGCTCACACCTGGCGAAATGTCCATATCTTTCAAGTTCCAGATATGTGTGGATATAGTTGTATATGTAGAATACAACTATCGATAGAATTGCATATGTAGAATTCAACTATCAACGCTCTATCACAGATATTGAGCACTCTTCAAATAACACTGTACGTTGGATTACTATTACTTTTTCTAGTATACTAGCTCCAACCATACACATTAATAATAATAATAATAATAATAATAATAATATATATATATATATATATATAATATATATATATATATATATATATATATATATATATTTAGCAGTCCCTCCGTACGAGCAGGATGTGACACAAGTCAATTTATTCAGCGGAGTTAAACAGGTTTGAATTCAGAGTTTTCCTTCTGCTAGACTGGTTACCTAGCCATGGTTAAAGAGCCAAGTCTGCCATTTACGCATAGCTAGAGCTACATATGTATTCATACCTTTCCCAAGAGTATTAGCGCCATGTGAAATAAGAATAGTACCCATTAAAAATGGTCCGCGAATCGAGCTTGCTAACCATTACACCATTTAAGGTGCCCCGTCCATGTGTGTCTATATGAGCGCGCGTGTCGTATACCAAAAATCAGGGAATTAACCGAATTTAATGACATTTTCAGTGTTGATATATTAATAAATAAAAGATATAACGCACTAGTTTTTTAATTTAAAAGCTTTTCCATTTTTTCACGTCAGTTAACTTTGAACCACGTATTTTTGAAGCAAAATATTAATTCTCAAAGATACGTTTATTAATCAAACTGTACAGAATCCAGTTATTTTTGGAGATTATTCTTGGTATCTTCCAGTGCCAATCAACACCAAACAGAATAGCGCAAAGTGCGTGTGGCATTGTTCATTTTAATTAACACAGAACTAAAAATCAGATAATCATTGTTTAATCAGTTGTACCTATACTAAACACGAATTTCCCAACCTTTAGATCTACTCTCTACTTCACTGAGTTATATTATTTTTAACTTGTTAATTAATTAAAAACATAATTAACTTCGTAGTTATAATTGAATTATTCCTTATACCTAAACTGAAGAGACAATACCTGAACCCGTTGGGTTGAAGTGGTCAATTATGATTTGGTTAGATTATTTTGTTTAATAGCATATCAACCCTTGTGGGTCATGTAATGCTAAATCTTTATATATATATATATATATATATATATATATATATATATATATATATATATATAAGTTGATAGTGTGTAAACTTTGTTCTTGTGAACGTTGTTTTTTTGTATTATGAAGCATGGAAATGAACAAGTCCAAAGTTTCAATATCCAGCTGTTCTTCTCTCAAAGTGTAATGACTGTACGGGGAAAAATGAAATATATATATATATATATATATATATTATATATATATATATATATATAGAGAGAGAGAGAGAGAGAGAGAGAGAGAGAGAGAGAGAGAGAGATAAAATGATATGAAAACACACAATGCTGTTAAAATGAAAATATTTTATATCATATTCATAGCTAATATTGAACAATATTTCGATTTATAAACATCATCATCAGAGCTTGTTCTTCTCTCTCGATGCATCTGGTTTAAAAAACATGTTCCACCTTCGAATGAGAGCATGTGTCCCTGCCCCGTAAAGTTCTGTTGACTGTTCTTTGAGCCATATCATCATTACAGATTTCACTTCCTCGTCACTGGAATAATGTTTGCTTCTCAAACTCTCTTTCGTGGGGCCGAAGAGATGGTAGTCTGAGGCAAAGATTATTCCAGTGACGAGTAAGCGAAATCTGTATCGAAGAAATGGCTGAAAGAAAACTCACTAGAATTTTACCGGACAGGGATACATGCTCTCATTCAAAGGTGCAACATTTCTATTGAGGTATTATGTGGATAAGTAATGATGTGATTCACAGATGACCAGCTTCATTTTGATGTATGATAGAAGTTCCTGTGTTGGTAATTAAACCTGTCCTAAATGAAATGGCATTACTTTTTGAAACACCTATGCGGAGATGTAGGAATGTGATCCACAGAGGACCAGCTTCATTTTGATGTATGATACATGTTCCTGTGTTGATAATTATA
>CM042171.1:2340854-2348354 GCA_023376005.1 Doryteuthis pealeii | reverse complement strand
GCTCGTTTTACAATTTAGGCATAAATTGGATCCTCCTTTTATGACCGTAATTTTGTTTTTTCGTCGACGATGATTAAAATCTGACGTTTTTATTTTAGAGTAACAAAGCTCCCCCCTACCCCCCCCCAAAAAAAAAGAAAAGAAACAACAAAAGGTAATCTTCAACATTTTACTCGTAAATTCCTACCGTAAAATTAAGCTTGGGCATTATCTGAGCCAAGCCTAATTTTATGGTAGGAATTTACGAGTAAAAAATTGAAGCGTAAAACGAACCCCCACTTTAAAACTAACCATTCTCACAAAATAAAAACTTTTAGAATATACACATTGAAGTGAATATTAAAATAAATAAATAAAATATTTATATTTTTGCTTGAAGGCAATTACAATGCGCATATCGCATAAAATTTGATAATTATAGAAGGTAAATAATATTGACAAGTGAATCTCGCAAAGAATTACTCGGCGTGTAGAACATCGTACAGCAGCTGTTTCGACTCTATTAAGTCTCATCAGCGATGTATACTAATGATCTCCCTCCGACAGAAATCGAAACCGGGACTTCAGCAGGATAGTCTGAAACTATACCGTCTCGGCCACCGATCCAGCACCGAGAAATTCCTGTGAAATTAACTCGTCAATGATACCGGGACGTCTCTACCATAGGAGGCAAGGGAACGCTAAGTGAACTACAAACGTGGTGCTTTATGCTCTTCGGCGAGGGTAATAAGATTTTTGGGATGTTTGTTTATTTTTTTAGAAGCATTGGTGACTAATGTATATATTAATATTTATATTTTTGCTTGAAGGCAATTACAATGCGCATATCGCATAAAATTCGATAATTATAGAAGATAAATAAAATTGACAAGTGATATTTAGTATTGTAAAATAACGGGCGCATGAAAAATAAAACATTTATTGCAAAAACACGGACATAAAATGAGGGTTCAGTTTATTTTATAGTAGGAATTTACGAGGAACAAATTGAAGATTATCCTTTTATCTATACACAAGTGTT
Organism: Doryteuthis pealeii; assembly: GCA_023376005.1. NCBI lineage: Eukaryota > Metazoa > Mollusca > Cephalopoda > Myopsida > Loliginidae > Doryteuthis > Doryteuthis pealeii. Next base: position 2,347,333 of record CM042171.1, on the reverse strand, counting down.
ACAATTAACAAAACTTACAAGAAATAGGGGAGGGTCAAATGCAGTCTAGCTAAACGCAGTAAGATCAGACCGAACACTAATGTTGCATACTGGCATCAAATTCTATACGTTGTATAGCGGCTTCTTCAAATTCACGCTGCTAAATCGGCATACGTATCGTAGCGGGTATCATCACTAACCCTAGACGTTATATGTAGTAGTCAGCTACTACCGACTACTGGACTTCAATAAACAACAGATACATATGTACAAAGAGAGGACCCTTCTTTATTTTCTTCGGTGTGTGGGTGGTGAAGGCACAGAGTTTACAATGAGTGCCCACGGGTTGACGATGACTACTACTACTGCTGGGATGACTGGCGCTGGTGAGGTGGAAGGGGTGGACGAACCTCACTGCCCGATGGCAGCGATCAACCGTGTCGACGGTCGTTCCTTGTGCTCTGTTCGCTGTCCGCTCTGACTGTCTGCTGACGACTCGTCTAACTCTGGCCTTTGTATTAACGACACGCCTACGCATCTTTATCTTTTGATCTGATAACGGACCCCTGCTATATATTTATTTATCCTCTCCCTGCTTCTTTGACCGGAAAGCCTCGCTTCCGTTTTTTAACTTCTTTGTTCGCCCCTGCCGGGAAAAAGAGTCCTTTGTAACTTTTTTCGTCTTTTCTTTGTTTAATTTAACCGGAAATTCCTATTTCCGTTTGTACAATATGCAACAGTAATCAGCTTATAAATCCACTGTTGATGTCCTTAATCGTAGACTAAGGCTGTGAGCCATCGCATGCAGAAGTGCTGGACAGTCTTCTCATATTATGTTGATTAATTAACAGAGACTTGTTTTTGTATTTTCTTTATTAAAACAACCCCAGCCCAAAAGTTTTTTTCGAGACCGCACGGTGATCAGCGACATCTTCAGAGAACGTCTTCTCTCGGTAAGTGACTGGCAGCATTTGACTAAAACTTAGTTTCTGTTCACACGCTTCTACTGCCGCGTTTCGAAAGGGGTCAAGAGAGGTCACCATCTTCCAGTCATAATGGTTTGCAGTAACCTTCTACTCGACTCGCCGATTTGAAAATTTCAAACTAACTCAATTCAAATTGAATTCAACACTGAATATATTTTGTGTCAGCTTACGGTTTCTCTGTATTTTCAACCTGCTAAATATTACGTTGAATTTATTGGTGTAATTTTTTTGTTTTTTTAAATAGACTGTGTGACTATGTTTTCATATTAGAAGCATATGTTAAGACTGAACTAAGGTTTGAAAAAAATCTCACGAATTCAGATTGTTAGACAATTGTCTACGGCGTGTAGTAAGATGTTTTCTGTTTTCACTCTTTTACTTATAAGCGATTTGAATGATGATTTTAGGCGCGAAATTCTTTTAAGTCTTTGTTAAATATTCATGAAAGAAAAACGACATTGTCTACAAGAGATGTCGGAACATTGAAAGAGGAAAAGTTAATTAAAACAAAAAGTTAAAAAATGAAGAAATGGTGCTTGTTTTTTGTTTTTTTCTTTAGTTCTTGTAAAATCAGGATGCCAATCATTTAGATCTTTCTGGCTGGAGAATTTTGATGTTTCATTTTGTTTTGTTTTTAATGTTTTTTGTTTTTTTGTTCTCCTTTTCCTTTTCCTTTTCCTTTTGTTTTCTTTGTCTTTTCTATGTTTTTTCTATGTTTTTTCTATGTTTTTTTCTGTTGTTTTTTGTCTCTTAGAAAATCAAGGTGTTAGTCATTTAAAGCTCTGGTATTGGAAATGTTTCATTTTGTTCTGTTTTTTCTTTTTTAAAAAATGTTTTTTGTCGTTGTTTCTTTTTGATTCTGTTTTGTTTTTTTGTTTTTTGTGGGGGTTGGGGTTGGGTGGTCTTTGTTTTTTGTTTTTTTGTTTTTTGTTTATTTTTCATTTTTTTGACACTTAAAAATCAGAATGTCAATCATTTCAATATCATTTGATGGACATTTTTATATTACCATTTATTTTTTTGTTGTTTTTTTTTTTTTTTTTTTTTTGGGGGGGGGGTTCATTTGTTCTTGAAAAATTAGAATGTGACTCATTTCAATCTCTCTGCTAGACATTTTTAAATGTTTCCATTTGTTTTTCCTTTTTTCTTCAGATTTCTTTGTGGGGGGGGGATTATATTTCGTTTGGTTTTGTTGTATGTTGTTTTTTTTTGTTTTTTTGGGTTTTTTTCAGATTTTTTTGTGGGGAGTATTATATTTTGTTTGGCTTTCTGTTGTTTTTTGATGTTTTTTGTTGTTTTTTCATTTTTTTTTCTGTTGAATAATTAGAATATCAGTCATTTAAATTTCTCTTGCTGGACATTTTTATATGTCTTTTTTCTTGTTTTTTGTTTTGTTTTTCTTTTTTGTTTATTTTTTGTACGCTTGCATATATAATATGCATACCCAGACTAAAACCTACAAAATAAGGAAACAAAAAAAGACTGTCAGTTCCTTTTAAACATAGATTCAAATAATAAACCAAAGAATATAATCACCAAATTGTGAAGTGTGAAGTTGCTTCATATTGTAAACAAAGTTTTGTTTTGTATCTTGTCTATCGGTTCATTTACCATAAATAATTGTTTCTTTTTATTTGAGAAACATTTGAAATATTCATGAGGATGTCATCACGTTTTACTTAATACACTTTCTATTCAAATACCAAAAGCAAATACACAAGAGAATAATTCCCCCCCCCCTATTTGACTTTGTAATTACGAGAGTAATCCCAAAAGTAAGGTCTCCAAATGCTGAGAACACAAGGAACTATTGATGCAGCTATTGGCAACACTGATGTGTTTGTTGTGCATAGACCTGTTCCTGTAGTGTAAGTCTGGCTGCTACGCCCTCTCCTTGCTTGGAATTAATTTCTAATAGAGCTGTAGCGTAATCATTATAGTCTACGGGGAATTTGGGGATTGAAAAGAAAACGGTATTCGGATTTCTGGAGAAAGAGAGGAAAAAGAAATCAGAACAAAGGTTATAGTTTGGAAGAGGTTTGGTTTGATTTGTTTTCTTTTACGGCATATCAACCTCAGTGGGTCATTTAATGCCGATAAAGTTTTGAAATAAATCAATTCTTAATGGATAATACAATTTTTTTATAAATACATTTTTCTATTTATCCCATAGATGTGACCCTAACAGGTACTACCACTCCGGCTCAGAGTGGACCAGGGAGCAATGGTGATGAATGGGGTGCTCCACATTCCCCAAACCTCCAAAACTGGAACCTCACCATCATATAGAGTTTAACGTCATTCCCAGGACATGTAGACCCGCAGCCACCGCCTTCTAGCACCTATGTGATAAAAAGGGGTTGAGGCTTGCCATAAGGGCAATAAGGTTGGGAAAATCATGTAGGTGCTAGGGCTTATATTTCTAATAGAGCTGTAGCGTAATTATTATGGTCTACGGGGTATTTGGGGATTGAAAACAGTATTCGGATTTCTGGAAAAAGAGAAGAAAAAGAAATCAGAACAAAGGTTATAGTTTGGAAGAGTAAACACTCAACGGGATAGGGGTCAATAATTGACTAACGGAACTAGATTTAAAAATAAAAACGGAAGCTCCAGGTTTTCACCGGAAGCGGAAGTGGGTGAACCACCCACTCAGTGACGAAAAATGGAAGAAGAAAAAAACGTTCTTTTTCGGCTGGGCCTTTGTGAGAGGCTGATGGGGATTCCATAGATCCCCCGTAATGTGTTGCGCATAGTAGTACCGAACATGATTTACGATAAAATAATTAGACCCTATCCTCTTTCTCTGTCTCCTTCTCTCTGAAAAAGAACCCACGAGCATAGAAAGAAATAAACAGCCCCCTTGTGACTATACGACTTGCGTATGTTCTTCTTACAAACGACTACTACTACGACCCGACTGGCCCTATACTACAGGAGCTACCAATCGACGCAACCGACGAGTGTAGTTTGTGTGGAGTTATTCGGTTTTAGCACACAAAAGGCCGATTGAAATTCGTCAACAATCAACAGAAATGTATGTTAAAAACGTCATAGGGGATGCAGAGAGTCTTGCAACTACGAAGACGTTCAACACTTCCTCTCTGACGTGTCGGCGTACTGGTATGACATGGGCATAGAAAGAACTGCCGAGAAAAATGCATCTACCGAAATGGTGATTTTGTAGATGTTATAGACAGATGTTCAAAGTTTAAAATGATGTAAACAACATTGACAATAAACAATAGTGGTTAACAAGATGGATTATCAAATCATTGTTAAGGTGTTCGATTCTCACTGGGCTACCATGCTTCTAGCCTTGTGCCATATCTAAACTAAGCTTAGTAGATAAATAAAGTTTGTTAGACACCCACTTTTCATAAAACCGTTTCTTAAAAATAGTGACGAAGAAAGATACTGCCATTGTGGCCAAGTCTATATCAAGTAACGGCTTGGTAACCATGCAATTGGAGTCTTTTACTGAAGACAGGCATGTCGAAATCCTGAAAAATAATTATTGTTAACATTTTTAGCAAGATATTTCTGTGGTGAACGAGCTGACTTACCTCTGGCGAAACGCATCTGCTTGGCTTGTCAGGTTCTGCCTGAATCAAACTAAAGAAACATAGCCGCCTTTGACGGGCGGATTTATAGGGTGTAGTTTCGTTTTTTCTCGTTCGTGGTGTGAGTGTGGTGCATCCTATGAAATTATGTCCACGGAGAAAGACAATGTAAAAGGAGCTCGGAGTCTCATTTGGGAGGTGGTAATTTCAGTACGAAGACAGACTGCAAGGTTTCTCTAATTTCTCTGAATGTTTGAGATGAGGCTTGAAGATTAGTATTATTAGCGTTATTCGGACTATTGTCCCCATCTTCATTGTTATTGGCACAACGTTTCGGCCGATATACCCTCCGGCCTTCTTCAGGTATTTCTTGTCGGACTCGGTTCAAAGTTCCGTGATGGCTCCCGAATACGACAAGAAAGTTCCCGGGTTCGAAAAGAAGGTTCCCGAGTCCGAGAAGGTTCCCGAGTCCGACAAGAAATACCTGAAGAAGGCCGGAGGGTATATCGGCCGAAACGTACAAATAACAATGAAGATGGGAACGATATAACGCTAATAATACTAGGTTTCTCTAATTTCTAAATATTCTGAAGGCCTTATCGTCATATTTTCTTTTTGTTAAGTATATACCGCGTCTGGTAGTAATATATTTTGCGATTGGTTTGGTTTGGATAGTTGAATCTTACGGTATGTCAAACCTCATTGGGTTATTTTATGTCGAAGACATTTCGTTCTATCCATACTTGATGGGCATTCAATTTTTTAACTCAATTTTTAACACATTTTTAAAATTCATTTTTCCTATTTACCCTATAGATAGGACCATAAATGGTACTACCACTCCGGGTCAGAATGGACCTGAGACTATTGAAATGGTACTCCACACTCCCCTGTGTTCCAAAATTCGAATTACCCTATTAGATGCAGTTTAATATCATACCCAGGAAACTAAGACCCTCTACCACCGCCTGATAAAAAAAAGGTGGGGATTGACATAAGGGTAATATGATTTGAATAATTATATATTTGCTCGGGCTTGTCGTGAGCAGCCGATTGATCAGAGGGGGCCTCTCCGACCGCCCATCTAGACTAAATAAGAGCCGACGTGGAGTGTTTGTATATCAGGAACTGCTGAGCCACAAGGTTTCCATATTTAAGCATCGGGGGTCGCCACTACGACCAACGGATGGCGCCATTGGGGGATTTTATCCCTCTGCAGAGGTGCAGTCGGTGTATCTTCTCCCTAACTAATAGGGTAATTTTACGACGGAGAAAATAATTATTTTTAAAGGCGAGTTCTAATCCTAACTTAGATGTCTAATATAATAGGGAGAGAGAGAGAGAGAGAGAGAGAGAGAGAGAGAGAGAGAGAGAGAGAGAGAGAGAGAGAGAGAGAGAGGGGAGACCGGGAGTGTAAGAGCTACGTGTAGTTTAGCATGGAAGGTTTTTTGGATGAGCCAGCACAATGCAGCATTGCGTTTTCTTGGTGGTGACATAGTTTTGGCATGAAATAACCAAAGGTTAACATGCCATAAAAACCAACCAGCCAGCCAGCCAATCAACCAACTAAATAGATTAATTTCATATAAAGAAGGTAATATAAACATTAGTAACATAAATGAGAGTAAACTCCCTATACTCTAAGTAAAGTAAGTAAAGTCGTAAGGGCGGCCTAGTGTCGGTATCAGCCAATCAGCGAGGGTATGTTTCACTAGCACTCGTGAAGAAAATGTTTTCAAAAATATAACAGACACAGGATAAGTCGAAACAGAGTAGACGTTAGTAGATGTCCAATATTAAAACTTAACCTTTTTTTAAAAGAAACAATTATATATACAAATATATATATATATATATATATATATATATATACAACGCTTTCCTATAAAAAGGATTGAGCACTCTATGGTGGCTTTTACATACATAGGGATGTGTGTATTAAAAACAGTTA
>CM042171.1:2333354-2338354 GCA_023376005.1 Doryteuthis pealeii | reverse complement strand
TATGCCCTACTATTTAACCATGACTGGAAGGAGAGTACGACTCATACGTTTCTGATGGTATTAGCACAATGTGAAATGCAAACAGTCTCGGTCAGGATTTGAACTCTGGTCGACGCGTAAATCTCCAACGACTCAAACCATTACACTACGCGCTTCCATGACCCCTCTAAATGGGATCTTAATAAGTACTACCACTCCGGGTCAGTGTCGTGCCTAGAAGTAATATCAATGAGGAGGTAATTTACACTCAGTTTTCTCTTTGTTTTTTCTTTAGTGTACGTTGGCTTTCATGAAGTTATAGTCTAGCTGTTTCCAGGAATTTTAGATTCATCTATTATTTCGAAATTGTGGTCCTAAATACCGCTAAGAAAGGAATAAAAGACAAAACAAGGTTTATATATTTTTAAAGGTTTTAATGGTGCAAAAGATTCCTGAAACATTGCTTTTAGCGGTCCCAAGTCTCATATATCTTATTATAATGGAGATTGTGTGTTTTTCTGTCTGTAACCGAAACTATATTACTACTCAAGTCACAATGTCCTTCGTTATTTACATCACATTCTCCATGATTTTATTTATATTTAAACTTCAATTATTAATAAAATTGCTTCACCTTTTTATTAGTGTTGTCCATATCTACATACAAATAACATGCAATTGTATTTATATATACAAAAAAAGCGGTTTACAGTGTGAATGGGAAGGCTAATTTGCATATTGATATTAAAAATGTGATTTTATTAAATATGTGCTTAGTATTATTGATTTCTAATTGTTTGGTTTTATTTTAATGAATATAAGCAAAAATCTCTTCAATGAATCTTAAATGAAATCCATCAACAAGAAAAAATAACTGTCATTTTATTCTTTATTTCCTAATTTAACTAAATGGTTAAATAAGTAAAATTCAGCAATGAGAGACGGGAGTGATGGAAGAGTAAGTTTCATTTCTATTTTTCTATTATACCCCCACTCTGTTACATATCTTTTTATCTGCATTCTTTCTAGACTTTCTAATTTAATACGATATTTCATTACATTAAAACTTAAATACTTGCACCCGGAGGGTGCATGTATTTGCTAGTTTATATAAGTAACAATTTTGTAACACTAATCTTTGTGTAGATTTCTTATTTAGGTAAAGAGTTCTGGTTGTAGGCTCATTTGTTGTTCGGCGCTGCTGCTATGTTGGTTCACCCAAAGTTGGGGTGGGGGTGTCTGTGTTGGTCTGTTGTATTAACCGTCTCTGCTTCTAAGTATTTCGGTCGTGTAGTCTCTTTGACTATTTTCACTGTTAATGTATAAGTAGTAGTGTTACATATTAATTGGATCCCTATTACTTTTTAAGGTAGTATAGAAATCCTTATGGCAATCAGTACAGCTGATGGCCTTGAGAGTGAGTGACAATGCTTGACCTCACTCTCACCTTGCGTTCTGGTGATAGAATCGTGGGAACGGAACCCCGATAGAAAGCCCCCCTTCCGGTTTAAGGTGGGCAACTCAGTAAGTCAGTTGCAGTAGTTAGTTGCAGTTAGTCAGTTGCAGAGTTAGAAGCTAGCAAGATGTGACTCTCAGCGCGCAGTTGTCTGGCCTGGGGATCCTGAATAAAATAACATCAAAGGTAAATCGAAGTCTTGTTGTTATTACTAAAAGCTAACAATGACACAGGGCTTCTGATAAGAAATGGTCCCCAGCAGAACCAGACACGGAATCCCCAGATAAGAAAGACCAGACGAGACCTGTAGAAGATATACCAGACCATTAGAAGATAGATGATAGAAGTACCAAGCCGGCCAGAAGAGAAGTACGTAACAGTAGCTTATCGGTGGGTATGAGTACGATCGTTGGAAGCGCACAGTATCCAGAGGTTAAGACTGAGAAAAAAACAAATACAAAGTGCTCAATACAATGTAGAGCAAAAATGTATTTGTACAATGGATAGGAGTAACCTACTCGAGTTTCATCGATTAATTCTTCAGGGTTACATCCGTTGAATTAATCGAGTTTTCGATTAATCTCGGTTGGTATAATACATGCCCGTTAGAATGGGACTTATCTTTTATGGACGAACGCTTATTTATGTTCTCAAAGATTCATCGTGAACCGTTTTTGTTTATTGGATTAAAAATTTGAATTAATTTGTGGGGATTATTGAGAAAAAACAAATACAAAGTGCTCAATACAATGTAGAGTTATACAATTATACAATATAAAATGTATAATCCCCATAAATTAATTCAAATGTTTAATCCAATAAACAAAAACGGTTCACGATGAATCTTTGAAAATATAAATAAGCGTTCGTCCATAAAAGATAAGTCCCATTCCAACGGGCATGTATTATACCAACCGAGATTAATCGAAAACTCGATTAATTCAACGGATGTAACCCTGAAGAATCAATCGATGAAACTCGAGTAGGTTACTCCTATCCATTGTACAAATATATATATATATATATATATTATATATATATATATATATATGTACAATGGATAGGAGTAACCCACTCGAGTTTCATCGATTGATTCTTCAGGGTTACATCCGTTAAATTAATCTCTCTCTCTCTCTCTCTCTATATATATATATATATATATATATATATATATATATATATATATATATATATATATATAGAGAGAGAGAGAGAGAGAGAGAGAGATATGTATACCATTCCGAAGTTTATTAGTCCGAAAGTGAATGTAATAGCGCGAGTGGAATTAGAACTTGATTTACTACGATGTATCATTCCAGCTGATTAGCCTACTCCCAAATCCTGTAGAAGGCATTGGTTTTCGCTAGATCACCGAATTTCTACAGCGCTGAACCGGTTCAATACTTCGATGGATGACCAGTTAAGCAACAGCAAATACTGTGAGAAACCGAACATCAACATGACTTCATTCGATATTAAATGGCTCAAAAAGGATTGAAAAGGCCATAAAACAAAAGAAACAAAACCCTTAGTTCTTTTTTTACCAAAATGACGTGAATCGGCATTAAATGACCCCAAAAGGGTTGAAATGCCGTAAAACAAAAACAACCAATCTGAATCCTTTGTTTATCAAAATTACTTGATTCGGCATTAACTGAACCGAAAAGGTTTGAAATGCCATAAAACAAAATAGCCGACCAACCTGAGTTCTTTTTTTTATCGAAATGACTTGATTCGGCATTAACTGACCTGTAAAGGGTTGAAATGCCTTAGAATAAAAACCATCAACAAACCCGAATCCTTTGTTTACCAAAATGACGTGAATCGGCATTAAATGACCCAAAAGTGTTTGATATGCCGTAAAACAAAATATCCAAAAGAGTCCTTTGTTTATCGAAATGTCTTGATTCGGGATCAGATGCTCCTAAAAGGGTTGAAATGCCGTAAAATAAAAACCACCAACAAACCCGAATCCTTTGTTTACCAAAATGACGTGAATCGGCATTAAATGACCCAAAAGTGTTTGATATGCCGTAAAACAAAATATCCAAAAGAGTCCTTTGTTTATCGAAATGTCTTGATTCGGGATCAGATGCTCCTAAAAGGGTTGAAATGCCGTAAAATAAAAACCACCAACAAACCTGAATCCTTTGTTTACCAAAATGACGTGAATCGGCATTAAATGACCCAAAAGTGTTTGATATGCCGTAAAACAAAATATCCAAAAGAGTCCTTTGTTTATCGAAATGTCTTGATTCGGCATCAGATGCTCCTAAAAGGGTTGAAATGCCGTAAAATAAAAACCACCAAGAAACCTGAATCCTTTGTTTACCAAAATGACGTGAATCGGCATTAAATGACCCCAAAGTGTTTGATATGCCGTAAAACAAAATATCCAAAAGAGTCCTTTGTTTATCGAAATGTCTTGATTCGGGATCAGATGCTCCTAAAAGGGTTGCAATACCGTAAAATAAACCAATCTATCAGCACACCCCGGGAATCATCCACAAGAGAAAGAGAAAACTACGAATACGAATATTCTGTGGAAGAAGATGAAAACCATTCCAGACCCCCATCCACTTTGTTTATCTGGCACTGTTTTTGGTGGCCTCTTGCGTCTGGATTCTTACCCATTTTCTGGTGCCAATATTCAAGTGGCCACAATTACGAAGAATCTAAACAAACGGAAAAATAATGCCAGGGTTGGATTACAGGAAAACTAGCTCGTGCATAAATCTCTGGCACAGATCTCGGTTATGGCTCGGGATTGGGGGGCGATTGTTCTGTGAGTGGCTTGATGGAAGGGACGGTTAATGGTAATGAATGTCACAGAAGCGTATGCATCGGGCAACCTTCCGAGGTGGAGGGTCAGGGTTAGACAAATATTGTTACGGTCATTATTTGCATAGATTTGATTGTGAATGCATAACTTGAAGTTGATAACTTCTTTGCATTTAATATCGAGGGAAGGCATCTCTCTTCCCAACTCTCTCCTTCTCTCTCCTTCTCTCTCCTTCTCTTTCTCTCTTCTCTTTCTCTTTCACCCTCTCTCCCCTTACTCTCTCTCTGTCTCTCTATCTTTTTCTGCCTCCTCTGTCTCCCCTCTCTCTCTTGTCCCCCTCTCTCTATTTATCTCTTGTCTTTCTATCCTTTCCCCCTCTCTCTCTCTCTCTCTGTCTTGTCTCTCTCCTTTTCTTCTCTCTCTATCTCTCTGTCTTGTCTCTCTCTCTGCTTTTCTTCTCTCTCTCTCCTGTCTCTTCTCACTCTCTCTCTCTCTCTCTTTACATATATATATATATATATATATATATATATATATAATATATATATATATATATATATCTTTCTCATGCATAAGTAAGACGTCTTTCTTTTTTCTCTCAGCATCTGTTCTGTCTGTTTATCTCTGATTCTCTCTCTCTCTCTCTCTCTCTCTCTCTCTCTCTCTCTCTCTCTCTCTCTCTCTCTCTCAAACAGTAGGATGGAGGTGCACAGCGTAATGGTTATCGTCCTATAGAGATATACTTGCAGAGGGGCAAAATATCTCCCTACAAGACGGTGTTCT
>CM042171.1:2315854-2328354 GCA_023376005.1 Doryteuthis pealeii | reverse complement strand
AGGGTATCTTAATGCTCTAAGTGAAAGAGTGCAATTACCACATCCTTGGATTTGAACTCCAGGGTCGAGAGTCCATTTAACCCATGACTTTAACCATTACACCACGCGTTTCCATGTAATTCCTTAGTTAAATTAAAGATATTTTTAGGAATAAATAACGTTGAACACTACGTTATTTTTATTTTATTTTTTATTTTTTTCACATGTAGAAAGATACATTTTGTTTTTCTCAATTTTCGTGTGGCGACAAAAATTGAGAGAAAAATTAACGTATCGTTCAACCTTATTATCCGAAATATATATTTTTATTTAACTAAGGAATTACAATCGACTTAGTTAAACGGTAGTGTAAGGGTCCTGATGGAATCATTTCAATTTGATTGAAAACCATTGGTCTACCCTTAATTTTTTATCTAATAATATTATATATATATATATATATATATATATATATATTAAGAAATTAGAAAACAAGGTGTCAAAAATAAAGATAATTTATTTATCGACGCTTAAAACGTTTCGGTTTCTTTAAACCTTCATCAGGATGTATTATGGGTGAAGAAATTGAGTGATGTTTCATAGATGTTTTATCTCCTGTGATCTATTAAAACATCCATCAAATTTCTTCACCACATGATTAATCCTGATGAAGGTTTAAAGAAACCGAAACGTTTATGCGTCGATAAATAAATTCATCTTATTTTTGAAACACTTGATTTTTTTTTCAAATTTCTTAATATTGTTCGGATTTATTTCCATATTTAGTCCATATGTATATGTATATATATATTATATGTGTGTGTGTGTGTGTGTGTGTGTGTGTGTGTGTGTGTTTGACCGTAAAATACATAAACAAAAACCTATGTACTTAATTAGTTTTTAAACACAAGTCCCGCTACAGCTGTCATTGGCCGAGGGATTAGATATCAGCGCCAACGGTCTTGAGTTCGACCTAAGCCCAAAGATAGTTGCGTTTAAGCCACACGGAAGAGGCGGGGAAACGCCGAGAGCAACGTGTTTATGGATGACTTCATTAAATATATAATATATAATATATAATAAAGATTTTTTATATAATCATTTTATAGTGAGTTGCGATAAGCATTAATTTTAAAATGTAATAATATATTTTCTGAAGGCGTAATACATGGCACATTTATGTTTAAAAAACATTAATTTTAGTTTTCAGTTATTTTTTGTTTTTCCTTTTATAGAGTCCCTAAATATTTTAAGCTAATGCTCATCCATCAGAGGATTGAAAGATTTTTCATAATTTACATCTGTATTGTGATAAAATTCAACTGTGATGTTGGTCCGTTGAGATGTCTGATCCTTGTAACTACAGAAAAGTTTTTTTTTTTTTTTCCGGGCGAAGATGTAGTTACCGCTCGAGTAAACTCCGCTAAAAATCGGGTGCGGTGATTGTGTTTTCGCGGGATGTTTTGAAAAATTATTCGCCCGATCACAGTCTACAGTTGAATTTATCAAATACAGATGAAAATTATGAAAAAATCTCTTCCAGTATCCTCTTGATGATGAGTCATTAGTTGGAAATATTTTAGGACTCATTAAAGGAAAAAAGAAAAAAAAATAAATAAAGTAAATATGTTTTTTAAACATAAAGTTGTGCAGTTTAATTACGCCTTTCAAAAATATATTTAAATAAGTAGTATATATATTATATCAGCTAGTATATATATATGTAGTATATCATAATGTGTATAATCGTGATTTAGTGACTACGTTCGACGAGCTCGCCTTCGTTATTTAGTTGGTGGAGTCAGGGTTTTCGATGTATTAATGTGTAATGATAATCGAATATACACGATAGACTATGTGGAATGCGCACGCCGGTTACATATAGAGATGAACCAGGAACAGATTCATGGGCGTTGTGTGGAGTGCCAATGCGAAGTCAGCTCGTAACTCTGATAGTTTGTCAGGTACATTCATCCGCTTCTCTTTACAATCGGAAATTTCGTCCTCACTCTTTTGTTTGAATACATTTTGTCCTACAGTTTTTTACTTGCCGGTCGTTTTGTCTTATTTGTAATGACCCTTGAAATCCCACAACAATTTAGGATATAGGTTAATCAGTAAGTGGTTTGAAAGAAGTAATTTTAGTTTTCTAAAATTCTAGTGTGTGTACTTGTTCATGAATAAGTGTTCTTACAAATCGATTGATTTCATAATTATGGATTAAATACCAGATTTAAGTATCAGTTGAAATGAGAAAAACCAAATTATACACCATGTATACACATGCGAACACGTTGCAGGAGGCTTACTTTAAGCCTTCCAACGATCATATAACAACCAACAGGTTCATAGTACCTTTAGTCGGGCTTATCATACATGGTTTATTCCATCATAGGAATAGAATCGACAACCTGAATTTCTAAAACCCTTGGATAAGTGCTGTGTCTCAGATTTCACTTTCGTGCTGAGCGGCCCTTTGAGTAGGTATGATCCATCTGGTTTCTCGCCAGCCCTAAAACTAGGTTGTATCATTTGGCTCTTGTTTTAGTTTTACAGTATAACTTCATCTTTCATTGGGTCATTTAATGGCCAACAAAGTTTTTGAAATAAAATTCATTTATAGATACTGCAATTTTTTAATAAATACATGTTTTAGGTATTAACCCAAAGATAGGACCCTAACAGGTACTACCATCCGGTTCAGCAGTGGACCAAGGAGCAATGGTGATCTGAAGGGAGTGCTCGCACATTCTCAGCCTCCAAACTGGAACCTCACCATACAGATAGAGTTTACAATACAATTCCCAGGGACAATAAAGGGCAAAGGGTTGGGACAATTCCTAGGTGGTTCTAGGGCCTGGAAGATGACCAGCTGACTTGAATAGATGGGAGGTCTCTAACCAACTGTCATACTTCTAAGTAAGGGTCTAAGTCACTTTTTCCTCATGAACATATTAAGTCTATTGACGCGATTTTTGATGCTCACCGCCTGAAATCTCTTTTCATGGCTTTTCATTCGAGCCATGTACATACCAAAGGCCGCATCCCGCGAAAGACCTACTGTATGGTGAAACCTAGTGGAGGCGCGCACCGCCGGTCAGGGAGACCACGCCCATGCTTCAAAGATGTCTGCAAGAGACGCACCTGAGACATGCCGGGACATGACGAATTAGACCACGCTGGATGAGGCTTGTGCAGAAGACCGTGCAACGTGTGCCGCCTCTCCTCGTCAAAGCAAGGACAACAAAAAGAGTTGAAGAAGAGAGGAAAAAACTGCCACAAAGAGAGCGTAAAAGATAAGGAGAAACAGCGAGCACCCCCAACACCTACAGAAGCATTCACCTTTATGGTTATTTGCAGCATGCCACCAGAAACTGCCATTCGAGGAATCGTCTGTTAAGGGCACTCACGTTAGTCTGTAAATGGAAGAGAAGAGGAGAGAGGTGAGAGAGCAGAGAGAGAAACTACGCCCGAATCGTCTAAAAGACGGAAGGTGCCAACCTGACATACCCAAGACAGACGGCGACATTCCGTTTATATTACAATATGCTTCGATAATGAGTGTAATTATATTCGTTGTTGGTTGGTATTGGTTGGTTTTTTTTATGACATATGAGACCTAGTGGGTTCATTTAATAGCCGATAAATTTTAGAAAAATTAATTCTTAATGGATACTCATTGTTTTTAATAAACACTATTTTCCCTAGAGTTTAACCCATTAGAACAGGTAACACCACTCAGGGACAGATGTGAAACCTAGGAGCAATGGTGATGAAGGGGTTCTGCCCACATTTAACCAGACCTCCAAGAGACTGGAACCTCACCATCAGATAGAGTTTGAACGTCATTCCCAGGACATTAAAAGACCTCTCAGCCAACCGTCTTGCTTAGGCACATATATTGATACAAATGTTGGGACTGCTCATAAGAGGCAATTAGCATTGGGGCAATCATTTTGAGTACTAAGGAGTCGAATGTGACCAACCGATTGTCGTAGGGTGCTCTCCGACGACGCTTCTCTACCAAGTAAGGGCGCAAAAGTAGGAGTGTTGCATGTCATGGACTGCTCAGCCACCTGGGTTTCATCCCTTAAGGACACAGGGACGTTTTGTTTGGTGCTATAGCTTGTATTACAACTTGTGTTTTTTAATCAGCTTAACCCTCAGGCATTTTTATCTCTCTCTTTTTTGTTATCAATATCTAGGTCTGGTCTTCTCAGGGACTTTGAAGCATTAAGACGATCGCCTTCATCCCAGCCCGAAGACCAGACCTAGTATTGATTAACAAAAAGAGAACTTGTCAACTGGCGGATTTTTGAAGTTCCAGTAGATCATAAGGTGATGATGAAAGAAACAAAAAGATAGACAAATACCAGGACCATGCCAGAGAATTGAAAATCTGTGGAATATGTGGGTGAATTGTAGTTGGTGTACTTAGAATAGTCCCAAAAAGCTTAGAAAAAAGACTAGAGGAACTGGAAATCAAAGGAAGAATTGAGACTATCCAGACAACAGCATTGTTAAAATCGGCCAGAATACTGAGAAGAGTTCTGGAGACCTGAGGAGGGTTGTTGTCACCCAGACTCCAGTGAACAAACATCAGCTAACGCCGGTGTTAAAAACTCCCAAGGAGTGAACAATAATAATAATAATAATAATAATAATAATAATAATAATAATAATATGCACAAATCAGAATCTGTTCTTGAGAATGAAATGCATAAACTTCTCTGAGATTAGGACGGATCGCCTTATCCTAGCCAGAAGAAGAGACCTAGTATTGATTAATAAAAAAAATAAGAACACAAAAAAAAAAGATGAGGACTTGTCAACTGGCCTATTTTTGAAGTTCCCGCAGATCATAAGGTGAAGATGAAAGAAAAGAAAAAGATAGACAAATACCTGGACCATGCCAGAGAATTTAAAAAGCCGTGGAATATGTGGGTCGATTGTAAGTTGGTGCACTTGCAATAGCCCCAAATAGATTAGAAAAAAAGACTGGAGGAACAGGAAATCAAAGAAAGAATTGAGACTATCCAGAAAACAGCATTGTTGAAATCGGCCAGAATACTGAGAAATGTTCTGGAGACCTGAGGAGGGTTGTTGTCACCCAGACTCCAGTGAACGAACATCAGCTAACGCCGGTGTTAAAAACTCACAAGGAGTGAAAAATAATAATAATAATAATAATAATAATAATAATAATAATAATAATAATAATGAAAATGTAAAAAAGAAAGGTAATTATTTACAAATTTTCTCTTAATAAATAGAAGAGTCATAAATCCTGCACTTATTTGCTTTTCTGCTAATAAATATTTAAGGTTTGACATTAAAATTTGCTTTCAACTCAAACAGGAACCTCATTATATTTTAATAAGCTGACGGCTTTTGTCAAACAAAATTTCTACGCATCCTTTTGAATTTTATATATATATATATATATATATATATATATATATATATATATACACTTTATTATAAAAGACATAAATTCTATATAAATGTACACGTTTAATATATTGGATGTTTTTGGACTGTTTATATATACAAATGTGTGTGTACACACACACACACACACACACACACATATATATATATATATATATGATTATATGTACACACATATTTGTATATACATACATATATATATATATATATATATATATATATATATATACACTTTATTATAAAAGACATAAATTCTATTATAAATGTACACGTTTAATATTTGGATGTTTTTGGACTGTTTATATATCAAATGTGTGTGTGTACATATGTGCATATATATATATATATATATATATATATATATATATATATATATAATCATATGTACACACACATTTTTATATATATATATTGTATATATAAATATATATATATATGCATATATATATGTATATATATACATTGTATATATATATATGCATATATATATTCACATATGTACACACACATTTGTATATATATATATATATATATGTGTGTGTGTGTGTGTGTGTGTGTGGATATAAACACACACATATAAACACTAAATACATCCAATATATTAAATGTATACAATCATAATTTAATTTATGTATTTCATGATAATATATATATATATATATATATATATATATATATAAATGCATATATATGTGTGTGTTTGTGTGTGTGTTCGCGCGCGCGTGTGTGTGCGTGTGTTAATATAATTCTCTTAATGAAAATAATTCTAAAGTATGCTTTTATGAATCTAGAATATTATCAATCTACCTCTAACTTACATGTATATATCTTTTTAAACAGATTGATAAAAATTATATTAGGCCCATGTGGCTGAACATAGACACACAAGCACTAACACAAACTTATCTACATATATATGAGGCGCGTTGTGTAATGGTTAGAGTCGTTGGAAATGGACTCGTAAACCCGAGTTCAATGCCAGGACGAAGCTGTTTGCAAAAAAACATAGCGTTAAAACCCTTGGGAAATATATGGTTCCAATTCTCCCTCCAGCTATCGGTAAATAGCAGGGCAGACTGAGCTATTTAACTATGGCTAGGGAACTAGTCTAGGAGAAGGAAAACTCTGAATTCAAACCTGTTAAACTCCGCTTAAGAAATTGACATTGTGTCGCATCCTGAATGAATTCAGAGTTTTCCTTCCCCTAGACTGGTTCCCTAGCCAGACTTAAAGAGTGAGAAGTAAACTTCGAAACACGTGTCTAGGGATGACTGATATATATGCTTCCCACTCCCACGGTTGAGCACTGTGAGGGGACATTAATTGTAACTTCACCGTTTGGCATCAGCCGTGACCCGTCTGTTTACAGATTTGAGTTCTCTGGTGATTGTAAATTCATGCCCTCGTAAATTATGTAGCAATTAATTGTTCCCCCTAGACTGACGGCCCGTTCATAGTCGCAAGCGTAAGGAACTTGACAGACGAAAATTCTGTCGGGTTTCGATCCCGGCTAGAGGTAGCTGTTAAAACGTCGAGCCGCACTGATGAGAAGTAAACTTCGAAACACGGGTTTCAGAGTGGAATCGAAACACCTTATACTTAAAATGTTTTCTTGGGTTTAATCTTTATTATTAAATTAAAACAACAAAGATACATCAGGTTTTTTCGGCTTTATCTAGTGATTAAGATGTGTCTATTCAATAAAGAACATTGGATTAAAAGAAAGTCTTTCATTTTTTTACGGACTGTCTACAGAAAACGTATTTGTATCGTAAATTCCTACCATAAAATAAACTGAACCCTCATTTTATGTCCGTGTTTTTGCAATAAATGTTTTATTTTTCGTGCAGCCGTTATTTTACAATACTAAATATATTTTATTTATTTATTTTAATATTCACTTCAATGTGTATATTCTAATAGTTTTTATTTTTGTGAGAAGGGTTAGTTTTAAAGTAGGGGCTCGTTTTACAATTAGGCATAAATGGATCCTCCTTTATGACCGTAATTTTTGTTTTTTCGTCGACAATGATTAAAATCTGACGTTTTTATTTTAGAGTAACAAAGCTCCCCTCTACCCCAAAAAGAAATGAAACACAAAAGGTAATCTTCAACATTTTACTCGTAATTCCTACCGTAAAATTAAGCTTGGGCATTATCTGAGCCAAGCCTAATTTTATGTAGGAATTTACGAGTAAAAAAGTTGAAGCGTAAAAACAACCCACTTTAAAACTAACCATTCTCATAAAATAAAAACTTTTAGAATATACACATTGAAGTGAATATTAAAATAAATAAATAAAATATTTAATATTTTTGCTTGAAGGCAATTACAATGCGCATATCGCATAAAATTCGATAATTATAGAAGATAAATAATATTGACAAGTGAATCTCGCAAAGAATTACTCGGCGTGTAGAACATCGTACAGCAACTGTTTCGACTCTATTAAGTCTCATCAGCGATGTATACTAACGATCTCCCTCCGACAGAAATCGAAACTGGGACTTCAGCAGGATAGTCTGAAACTATACCGTCTCGGCCACCGATCCAGCACCGAGAAATTCCTGTGAAATTAACTTGTCAATGATACTGGGACGTCTCTACCATAGGATGCAAGGGAACGCTAAGTGAACTACAAACATGGTGCTTTATGCTCTTCGGCGAGGGTAATAAGATTTTTGGGATGTTTGTTTAGAAGCATTGGTGACTAATGTATATATTAATATTTATATTTTTGCTTGAAGGCAATTACAATGCGCATATCGCATAAAATTCGATAATTATAGAAGATAAATAATATTGACAAGTGATATTTAGTATTGTAAAATAACGGGCGCATGAAAAATAAAACATTTATTGCAAAAACACGGACATAAAATGAGGGTTCAGTTTATTTTATAGTAGGAATTTACGAGGAACAAATTGAAGATTATCCTTTTATCTATACACAAGTGTTACAATTAACAAAACTTACAAGAAATAGAGGAGGGTCAAATGCAGTCTAGCTAAACGCAGTAAGATCAGACCGAACACTAATGTTGCATACTGGCATCAAATTCTATACGTTGTATAGCGGCTTCTTCAAATTCACGCTGCTAAATCGGCGTACGTAGACGATATATGTAGTAGTCAGCTACTACCGACTACTGGACTTCAATAAACAACAAATACGTATGTACAAAGAGAGGACCCTTCTTTATTTAATGTTTGGTATGCCTTTTTGTTATATTTTTATTCAAAATTATCATTTATTTTAATTAATTTTTAAAAAAAATCAGAATAGTCGATAAATTTCCAAAAATCACATTCATTATAAATAATCAGTTTCTAAAAATAATAATGAACTTTTTTGTGTACAGTGTTCAGGTGCACCACAACTCATCAAAGTCTCATGTCTAGTCCATAGAATAATGTACTAGTGTCAGGAACATAAATAGCATATAGTAATAATATACATGTATGTGTGCGTGTGTGTGTGCATATGTTGTGTGGAAGGGGGTATCAGGTACACTAAATATGATTTCATTCGGTATTTGTTTATAGATATTTTATAGTGTGATCACCAATGACTACTACAGTAGCGTAAGTCGATTTTGAAACAGTAATATATCCCATGTGGTGAAAATTGTAAATTAACATATAGAATTACCACACAAAATATTTATTTTCTTCGGTGTGTGGGTGGTGAAGGCGCAGAGCTTACAATGAGTGCCCACGGGTTGACGATGACTACTACTACTGCTGGGATGACTGGCGCTGGTGAGGTGGAAGGGGTGGACGAACCTCACTGCCCGATGGCAGCGATCGACCGTGTCGACGGTCGTTCCTTGTGCTCTGTTCGCTGTCCGCTCTGACTGTCTGCTGACGACTCGTCTAACTCTGGCCTTTGTATTAACGACACGCCTACGCATCTTTATCTTTTGATCTGATAACGGACCCCTGCTATATATTTATTTACCCTTTCCTTGCTTCTTTGACCGGAAAGTCTCGCTTCCGTTTTTTAACTTCTTTGTTCGCCCCTGCCGGGAAAAAGAGTCCTTTGTAACTTTTTTCGTCGTTTCTTTGTTTAATTTAACCGGAAATTCCTATTTCCGTTTGTACAATATGCAACAGTAATCAGCTTATAATCGTAGACTAAGGCTGTGAGCCATCGCATGCAGAAGAAGTGCTGGACAGTCTTCTCATATCATGTTGATTGATTAACAGAGACTTGTTTTTGTATTTTCTTTATTAAAACAAACCCAGCCCAAAAGTTTTTTTCGAGACCGCGCGGTGATCAGCGACATCTTCAGAGAACGTCTTCTCTCGGTAAGTGACTGGCAGCATTTGACTAAAACTTAGTTTCTGTTCACACGCTTCTACTGCCGCGTTTCGAAAGGGATCAAGAAAGGTCACCATCTTCCAGTCATAATGGTTTGCAGTAACCTTCTACTCGACTCGCCGATTTGAAATTTTCAAACTAACTCAAGTCAAATGAATTCAACACTGAATATATATTTTGTTTGTCAGCTTACGGTTTCTCTGTATTTTCAACCTGCTAAATATTACGTTGAATTTATTGGTGTAATTTTTTGTTTTATTTTAAATAGACTGTGTTTGACTATGTTTTCATATTAGAAGCATTATGTTAAGACTGAACTAAGGTTTGAAAAAATCTCACGAATTCAGATTGTTAGACAATTGTCTACGGCGTGTAGTAAAGATGTTTTTCTGTTTTCACTCTTTTACTTATAAGCGATTTGAATGATGATTTTAGGCGCGAAATTCTTTTAAGTCTTTGTTAAATATTCATGAAAGAAAACGACATTGTCTACAAGAGATGTCGGAACATTGAAAGAGGAAAAGTTAATTAAAACAAAAAGTTAAAAAATGAAGAAATGGTGCTTGTTATTTTTTTTTAGTTCTTGTAAAATCAGGATGCCAATCATTTAGATCTTTCTGGCTGGAGAATTTTGATGTTTCATTTTGTTTTGTTTTTAATGTTTTTTTTGTTTTTTTGTTTTTTTGTTCTCCTTTTCCTTTTCCTTTTCCTTTTCCTTTTGTTTTCTTTGTCTTTTCTATGTTTTTCTATGTTTTTCTATGTTTTTTTCTGTTTGTTTTTGTCTCTTAGAAAATCAAGGTGTTAGTCATTTAAAGCTCTGGTCTTGGAAATGTTTCATTTTGTTCTGTTTTTACTTTTTAAAAAATGTTTTTTGCGTTGTTTCTTTTTGATCTGTTTTGTTTTTTTTTTTGTTTTTTTGGTGGGTTGGGGTTGGGTGGTCTTTGTTTTTTTGTTTTTTTGTTTTTTTTTATTTCATTTTTTTGACACTTAAAAATCAGAATGTCAATCATTTCAATATCATTTGATGGACATTTTTATATTACCATTTGTTTTTTGTTTTTTTTGGGGGGGAGGGTTCATTGTTCTTGAAAAATTAGAATGTGACTCATTTCAATCTCTCTTACTAGACATTTTTAAATGTTTCCATTTTGTTTTCCTTTTTTTTCAGATTTTCTTGGGGGGGGGTTATTTCGTTGATTTTGTTTTATGTTGGTTTTTGTTTGTTTTTGTGTTTTTTTCAGATTATTTTTTTGGGGGGGTATTATATTTTGTTTGGTTTTGTTGTATGTTGTTTTTTGCTGTTTTTGTTTGTTGTTTTTCATTTTTTTCCTGTTGAATAATTAGAATATCAGTCATTTAAATTTCTCTTGCTGGACATTTTTAGATGTCTTTTTTCTTGTTTTTTCTTTTGTTTTTCTTTTTTGTTTATTTTTTTGTACGCTTGCATATATAATATGCATACCCAGACTAAAACCTACAAAATAAGGAAACAAGAAAAGACTGCCAGTTCCTTTTAAACATAGATTCAAATAATAACCAAAGAAGATAATCACCAAATTGTGAAGTGTGAAGTTGCTTCATATTGTAAACAAAGTTTTTGTTTCTATCTTGTCTATCGGTTCATTTACCATAAATAATTGTTTCTTTTTATTTTGAGAAACATTTGAAATATTCATGAGGATGTCATCACGTTTTACTTAATACACTTTCTATTCAAATACCAAAAGCAAATACACAAGAGAATAATCCCCCCCCTATTTGACTTTGTAATTACGAGAGTAATCCCAAAAGTAAGGTCTCCAAACGCTGAGAACACAAGGAACTATACATGCAGCTATTGGCAACATTGATGTGTTTGTTGTGCATAGACCTGCTCCTGTAGTGTAAGTCTGGCTGCTACGCCCTCTCCTTGCTTGGAATTAATTTCTAATAGAGCTGTAGCATAATTATTATGGTCTACGGGGAATTTGGGGATTGAAAAGAAAACGGTATTCGTATTTCTGGAGAAAGAGAAGAAAAAGAAATCAGAACAAAGGTTATAGAACGGGATAGGGGTCAATAATTGACTAACGGAACTAGATTTAAAAATAAAAACGGAAGCTTCGGCTTTTGACCGGAAGCGGAAGTGGGTGACCCACTCACTCTGTAACGAAAAACGGAAGAAGAAAAAAACGTTCTTTGTCGTGAGAGGCCGACGTAATGTGTTGCGCATAGTAGTACCGAACATGAGTTACGATAAAATAATTTGACCCTATCCTCTTTCTCTGTCTCCTTCTCTCTGAAAAAGAACCCACGAGCATAGAAATAAATAAACAGCCCCCTTGTGACTATACGACTTGCGTATGTTCTTCTTACAAACGACTACTACTACGACCCGACTGGCCCTATGCTACAGGAGCTACCAATCGACGCAACCGACGAGTGTATTTTGTGTGGAGTTATTCGGTTTTAGCACGCAAAAGGCCGATTGAAATTCGTCAACAATCAACAGAAATGTATGTTAAAAACGTCACAGGGGTTGCAGAGAGTCTGCAACTACGACGACGTTCAACACTTCCTCTCTGACATGTCGGCGTACTGGTATGACATGGGCATAGAAAGAACTGCCGAGAAAAACGCATCTACCGAAATGGTGATTTTGTAGATGTTATAGACAGATGTTCAAAGTTTAAAATGATGTAAACAACATTGACAATAAACAATAGTAGTTAACAAGATGGATTATCAAATCATTGTTAAGGGGTT
>CM042171.1:2305854-2310854 GCA_023376005.1 Doryteuthis pealeii | reverse complement strand
ATGGCATATCAACTTTCGAGGGTTATTTATTGCCCCACACCATATATATATATATATATATATATATATATATATATATATATATATAATATATAGATAGATAGATAGATAGATTTTTTTCAAAATTTTGAGATGAGACAAAGAAATCACATTGCTCAACCACAAATTTGTAGGAACTTTATTTATTTATTTGTTGAATTTTTTTAAATATAATTGTTTTCCATAGGCAACTACCCAGGTTTCAGACTATTTTGCCATCATCAGGTTGCTAATAATTATTCTGGTGTTTATGCGAAGACATTTCTTGCTGTTATGTTTTTGGAGCGCAAATTACGTCGGTTGATTATTGTGGACGTTCTTTATGCTTTGGATTTTATTTTTGAATTTCTGCATTTTTTTTAAAAGATGCTCACAAAGTTATCTCCCTTTAATCTTATAAATTTCGTTCTTAATTAGAATTTTTGTAATCAACTTCATATGTTAAAAGACGTATGTATTTTCAAATTTTTTGATGGTAAAGTCCTGTAAATTTCATAAAGAGCACAAAGAGCGTGCACAATAATCAACCGACGTAATTTGCGGTCCAAAAACATAACAGCAAGAAATGACTTCGCATAAACACCAGAATAATTATTAGCAACCTGATGATGGCAAAATAGCCTGAAACCTGGGTAGTTGCCTATGGAAAACAATTATATTTAAAAGATTCAACAAATATATATATATATATATTATATAATATATATATATATAATTTGTTGACTTTTTAAAGATAAATGTTTATTATAGACAGCTACCCAGGTTTCTTGCTAGGCTGCAATCATCAGGTCGTTAAATTAGATCTAGATGGGATCTAATTTAACAACCTGATGATTACGGCCTAGTAAGAAACCTGGGTAGCTGTCTCTAATAAACATTTATCTTAAAAACTCAACAAATTAAATAAATATTAGCTCTCACAATTTGTGATTGAGCACTGTATTTTCTTTGTTTCATCACAAAAAAAATTATTTTTATATATATCTATATATATATATATATATATATATATATATATATATATATATATATATATATATATAGAGAGAGAGAGAGAGAGAGAGAGAGAGATGTATACCATTCCGAAGTTTATTAGTCCGAAAGTGAATGTAATAGCGCGAGTGGAATTAGAACTTGATTTACTACGATGTATCATTCCAGCTGATTAGCCTACTCCCAAATCCTGTAGAAGGCATTGGTTTTCGCTAGATCACCGAATTTCTACAGCGCTGAACCGGTTCAATACTTCGATGGATGACCAGTTAAGCAACAGCAAATACTGTGAGAAACCGAATATCAACATGACTTCATTCGATATTAAATGGCTCAAAAAGGTTTGAAAAGGTCATAAAACAAAAGAAACAAAACCCTTAGTTCTTTTTTTACCAAAATGACGTGAATCGGCATTAAAGAGGTGAAATGCCGTAAAAAAATAGCCAACCAACCGGAGTCCTTTGTTTACCAAAATGACGTGAATCGGCATTAAATGACCCCAAAAGGGTTGAAATGCCGTAAAACAAAAACAACCAATCTGAATCCTTTGTTTATCAAAATGATTTGATTTGGCATTAACTGGCCCGAAAAGGGTTGAAATGCCGTAAAACAAAAATAGCCAACCAACCGGAGTCCTTTGTTTACCAAAATGATGTGAATCGGCATTAAATGACCCGAAAAGGGTTGAAATGCCGTAAAACAAAATAACCAACCAACCGCAGTCTTTTGCTTATCAAAATGACTTGATTCGGCATTAACTGAACCGAAAAGGTTTGAAATGCATTAAAACAAAATAGCCGACCAGCCTGAGTTCTTTTTTTTATTGAAATGACTTAATTCGGCATTAACTGACCTGTAAAGGGTTGAAATGCCTTAGAATAAAAACCATCAACAAACCTGAATCCTTTGTTTACCAAAATGACGTGAATCGGCAGTAAATAACCCAGAAGTGTTTGATATGCCGTAAAACAAAATATCCAAAAGAGTCCTTTGTTTATCGAAATGTCTTGTTTCGGCATCAGATGCTCCTAAAAGGGTTGAAATGCCGTAAAATAAAAACCACCAACAAACCTGAATCCTTTGTTTACGAAAATGACGTGAATCGGCATTAAATGACCCAGAAGTGTTTGATATGCCGTAAAACAAAATATCCAAAAGAGTCCTTTGTTTATCGAAATGTCTTTATTCGGCATCAGATGCTCCTAAAAGGGTTGCAATACCGTAAAATAAACCAATCTATCAGCACACCCCGGTAATCATCCACAAGAGAAAGAGAAAACAACGAATACGAATATTCTGTGGAAGAAGATGAAAACCATTCCAGACCCCCATCCACTTTGTTTATCTGGCACTGTTTTTGGTGGCCTCGTGCGTCTGGATTCTTACCCATTTTCTGGTGCCAATATTCAAGTGGCCACAATTACGAAGAATCTAAACAAACGGAAAAATAATGCCAGGGTTGGATTACAGGAAAACTAGCTCGTGCATAAATCTCTGGCACAGATCTCGGTTATGGCTCGGGATTGGGGGGCGATTGTTCTGTGAGTGGCTTGATGGAAGGGACGGTTAATGGTAATGAATGTCACAGAAGCGTATGCATCGGGCAACCTTCCGAGGTGGAGGGTCAGGGTTAGACAAATATTGTTACGGTCATTATTTGCATAGATTTGATTTGGAATGCATAACTTGAAGTTGATAACTTCTTTGCATTTAATATCGAGGGAAGGCATCCCTCTTCCCAACTCTCTCTCTCTCTCATTCTCTCTCTCTTCACCCCCCTCTCTCTCTCTCTCTCTCTCTTTCCCTCCTCTCTCCTGCTTACTCTCTCTCTCTCTGTGTCTCTCTCTGTCTATCTCTTTCTGTCTCCTCTGTCTCCCTCTCTTTCTCTTGTCTCCCTCTCTCTATTTCTCTCTTGTCTCCCTATCCTTTTTCTTCTTTCTCTCTCTCTCTTTTTCTCTTTTTTCTTCACTCTCTCTCTCTCTCTTTCTTGTCTCCTTTTTCTTCTCTCTCTCTCTCTCTCTCCTTTTACTTCTCTCTCTCCCTCTCTGTCTGTCTGTCTGTCTCTGTCTGTCTGTCTGTCTCTGTCTCTTTCTCTCTCTCTCTCTCTATATATATATATATATATATATATATATAGAGAGAGAGAGAGAGAGAGGGAGGGAGAGAGAGAGAGATAAAGAATCAGAGTTAAACAGAACAGAGGCAGAGAGAGAAAAGAAACGCCTCTTACTTAATATATGCCTAAGAAAGAAAGGTATATATATATATATATATATATATATATATATATATATATATATATATATATATTCTAAATAATATATATAAAAAAAAAAATCAGTTAATATAGAAATTAATATTTTTTTAATTAAACAATAAACTTTATAGCGTTCTGTGTTTTTATTGGTCAGTATGATTTGATAATTTAAATGATTAATGTGGTTAGTAGTATTTATTGGTCTTGCTCCTTTTCTTCTTCAGTCAGATTTTAGCCCTGAAGAGCTTTATTGCGAAACTAATAGTAGGTTCGTCTGACTCACTAGATTATCTTTATTATATATATATATACCTTTCTTTCTTAGGCATATATTAAGTAAGAGGCGTTTCTTTTCTCTCTCTGCCTCTGTTCTGTCTGTTTAACTCTGAATCTTTATCTCTCTCTCTCTCTCATATATCCTTTCATACATACACATACATACAGAAGGTAATTGTGGGGTGATATTTTATTTCAAGGGAAGGTCTCTCTCTCTCTCTCTCTCTCTCTCTCTCTCTCTCTCTCTCTCTCGCTCTCTCTCGCTCTATGAAACAGTCAGATGGAGGTGCACTTAGCGTAATGGTTATCGTCCTATAGAGATATACCCTGTGGGTTCAGAGTAGAAGACGCTGAATATGTCCCTTGCGGAGGGGTAAAATATGCCCCTACAAGACGTTGTTCTGG
Source organism: Doryteuthis pealeii (assembly GCA_023376005.1). Taxonomy (NCBI): domain Eukaryota; kingdom Metazoa; phylum Mollusca; class Cephalopoda; order Myopsida; family Loliginidae; genus Doryteuthis; species Doryteuthis pealeii. The sequence goes on along the minus strand of CM042171.1, from coordinate 2,306,884 downwards.
CTATGACACTAAACTCTGTACTAATTATTTTTGTAAAGATTATTGTCTATACCTTTATATTATGTGTACTTTTATATTATCTTGTCAGTGACTTTTATGTATGTATGTTCATGTACACTTCTATGTAATTTATGTAATTCATGTATCCTTCGTATTCATGTGCTGTATCATATAAAATGTTTTGTCCCTCAACCCTTGTTGGAGTTGAATGTTCAAATATTCACTTTGAATCCTACAGGGTGACCCACACTCCCCAGATCAATCGGCTGGTCACGTCGAGCCGTAGCACCTATATGATTTTCCCAACCCTATTGCCCTTATGGCAAGCCCCAATCCCTTTTTATCATATGGGTGCTAGAAGGCGGTAGCTGCGGGTCTACGTGTCCTGGGAATGACATTAAACTCTATCTGATGGTGAGGTTCCAGTTCTGGAGGTTTGGGGAATGTGCAGCACCCCTTCATCACCATTGCTCCTTGGTCTACTCTGACCCGGAGTGGTAGTACCTGTTAGGGCCCCATCTATGGGTTAAATAGAAAACATGAGTTTATAAACAAAATTGTATTATCCATTAAGAATGACTTTATTTCAAAACTTTGTCGGCATTAAACATGTTTTAATACCAAATTACCAATAGAAGTATTCGGCATAAAATAACCCAAGAGGTTGACATGCCGTAAAACCCAACCAACCAAAGATTATTATTATCAACTAATTGATTTGAAACCATATACTTGCAAATGGTTAGCATAATTAAACAATAACACCACAAACAGCGCTTTCATCTGCATATTAATACTCGTATTTCTTAATCTTCCTACCGTTATCAACTTGCAACACCGAACATGGAACTTAACGGACCAAAATTCCACCATCGGACGTCAACCCGCCGAAAGAAAAAAACATCACGGAATTAGCCAAATTTAATGAAATTTTCAGTGTTGATATATTAATGAATAAAATATATAATGCACCAGTTATTTCATTTATAAACGTTTACCTTTTTTTCAGGCCAATTAACTTTGAACCACG
>CM042171.1:2295854-2300854 GCA_023376005.1 Doryteuthis pealeii | reverse complement strand
CGACTCCAACGAAGGACCGTGGTGAACGAGGCCGTGCCGACCAGACCAACAAAGACAATGAGACTCCGAAAAAGGATACAAATGCCAGCCCATACCGGGTGGAGACAACACCCGTGACCCCGGAGAATGCGGCTGCCCCGAAGGGAAAAAAAGCGAAGGAGGAGGAAAAAGCCCCTGGTGCCTCCACCAGCAATGCCTGGTACTTCAAAAGGCACCATGGAGTGGCCATCCCTCAAAAGCTCTACAAGAGCTATTTCCCAAAGGAAAGCCCAAAGAAGCACCAAACAAGGCCCCTGAGCCGGCCAAAAAGACAAGCTGGAGACCGTCTCAGGAAAAAATATTTAAAGAACAGAATCCAGAGCTCCACAGGTCCAACTGGACCGACAAATACAAAGACCTGCTGGAGGGGAACATCATTAAGCCCTCCCCGAGGCAGTTGTGAATTTGGAGCCGAGGATTCTTTCGTTTATCAGCACGGAGGCGGTCTCAAGGAGATTAATCGGCCTCACAAAAGAAAAGAATGTTGACATTCTGCTGGCAAACAAAAATTCCTGCCGAGCATATAAGCAGAAGGAGGTTTGCCACGTGGGATGTCCTCTTCCCAAGCGAGGCCGAAGCAGTGAGGTCTGCAACTAAAAGCCTATTCTACAAGGAGGTTAAACTGCAGCCAGAGTACAAAGGCAAGAGGCGGACTCGCGTAACCCTGCATAACGTCCCCGCAGCTGTATCGGAAGACCAACTAATGGCGATACTGAGTAGTTACGGGAGGTGAAAGCAAGCAATACCACGCTGAACAGAGGGGTGCGGGTGGGCGAGTCCACCTTCATAATGAACCTAAGAAAAGACGGATTTGATAGTATCCCGGACCAGTACTCGGTTAACGCCCAAATCATTACGGTTGTTGTGGAGGGGCGCAGACCTCACTGCTGGGATTGTCGCAGCAGGGGCACACCGCAAAACTGCCCTAAAAGGTTACTTTGCGAAGAAAGCCACTGCGACACAAGCGCCAGCAGTAGCAGCAGCAGAAGCGGCGGCGACAACAACAACAAAAGCTGGAAGACAGGCAGAGGGAAGAACTACTAACCTCAACGCAGAGAAAGTGGAGGACGACTGGATTGAAGTGAAGAGGAAGGATAGGAGGGAATCCTACGCTACAACCATTACCACCTCCCCCGTCAAGAAAACAACACCAAAACCTTCTCCAAAGGTTACCCCATTAAAGAACCCCAGCAAACCTGCTCCAGTGGTGGTGATACCAATGGAGTTAATGGATGCTGGAGTTAAAAGAAGAATTTGTGCTGAGGGGGAGACGGCTGACCGTAAAATGGCGGTCAGCCGAAAAAGAAAAAAGCCCAGACCGTAGACCCTAACACCAACACAGTGGAAGAGTCCACTACAGACACAACACTTAAAAATAACATACCTACCCAATCCCTACACCTTCATTCCAGCCCACTGATTCGCACACACAAAGCCCCGAATCCACTCCCCCTCAAAAAGAAAAAAGAGAAAAATCTATTTCACCGGCGAAATCAATCGCCAGACAGTCAAGCCCATCCACGGAACCGAAAAAGAGACCTTTTTCCTGAGAACTTATGCATGGTGGAGCCGAACAGGTTGAAAAAGTACCTGACTGTACAACAAAAAAGAGCGTGGGCCCCACTCCTTCAGTTAGACTCCGTGGATGGGAAATCAACAAATAATCCCTTAAATTTCAGGGATGCACCCTTGGTTACCACTTTCGTTCGGGAGGCCAGTGGCCATGCACTGGGGATATGGCGAACCATAGACGCAGCCGAAAAGGCCTTCCCGGGCGTTAAGTTGGTTAACAGGGTGCATCCCTACTGTAAAAAATATGAAACCTAAATGCAAGGGAGGGTCCCCGTTTTCATGCACCCTTCTTTTTACAGGGCACTAAAATAAAGTATCCCCTGGATGTCGGAGGTATTGCCAGAACAGATACCGTTACCAAAGAATTGGGGTACCGGGAGTCTTGGACAAAACCGTCGGCGTCCTTACCCGAGAGGATTTCCTGCCAGTGGTGGACACTGATTAAGGTAAGCGACAATGTCTCTTCTCTTGCTAGTATAAATGGTAGAGGCTTGAGGGACACCTCAAACGCTAGTCGTTTGAGGGAAGAACTCAAGTCTCTTGGCGTGGACGTCGCCGCGGTCCAGGAGACACATTTCGTTTCAAGCGTGGATGGCCGGTGCTGGGTGGTAATCATTTTTATGAGGTCTATTCAGCATTCGGTGATTCAAGCAGTCGAGGTGTGTCACTGCTAGTAAAAAGCAGTCTGGGGGCGGTGACTGACGTTGTTTATGCTGGCGCTGGTGGTAGGCTGATTGTGGCCGATATTGCCGTATCAAGCTACAAGTTCCGAGTGCTCGCAGTTTATGCGCCTAATAGCGCCGCTGAGAGGAGATCCTTTTTTCGGCAATTTGGGTCGTACATGACGTATTCGGGGCGGACAGTTTTAATGGGAGATTGGAATGCGATCCTTGATCCCAAGTTAGACCGGACGGGACGGGGAGCTAGTGGGTCGGCGTGGTGTGATAGCAGCCTGCGCGATCTAATGGCCGAGTTCGATCTGGTCGACAGGTATCGTGAAACACACCAGGGCGGAGATGTGGACATGGACGAATAACTCGCCTCTGCTCCAGTTAAAACATATTTGGACAGAGTGTTAGTTAGAAGAGCCGATGTTGACATTTTTAGATTGTCCTGTGTTCCACTTATATGCGAAGAGTGACCATAAATTGCTTACTGTCACTCTTCGCTTAAGCGATAGACCTAGGCTGGTCTCTTACTGGAAGTTAAATACCTCAGTGCTGGGGTACGTGACTACCGTGAGAGGCTGGTTTTACTTATTAAGCGGGCGTTAGTGGGGGCGGTTATTGGAATAGATGGTGGGCTGACCTTAAGTTTAGGATTAGGGACTTCACTATCAAATATTGCCAACGGCTTGCCCTAGATAAGGCAGCGAAAGTGAAGGCCATAGAAGATAGAATTTCCGGGCGGTGGATGGGGGATCCCTAGCCTTAGATCTAGCTAGAGGGGACCTTGAGCGTGAGGCTAGCGAACGCTATCAAGGTTGTGTAGTCAGATCTAGGCTAAACAGAGTGTCCAACGAGGCCGTGAAATTGGACGCAGGATTGCGTCAGGAGAGTTCAGAAGGTTTCCGGAACGATATATTGACATGGTTGTAACCCCGGACGGGCACAGCCTTCGTGCAGGTCGTAAGATGCGGGAAGCCTTCCGAGGGGCATTTCCAGGAACGATTTACCAGGTTGCCGAACCTCCCGGTGCAGAGGTTCCACAACTATTTAGCCGACTTTCCCCACCTTAGGGGGCGAAAGCGGCTGGTTGTGAGGGGAGGATTACAGACTCTGAAGTCCGTAATGCGTTTGAAGCAGGTCGGCCTCAACAAAGCTCCGGGACTGGACGGTTTACCCTACGAATTGTACTTGAGGTTGTCGCACATTTTTGTCCCTATTCTGACGGATGTGTTCAACAATTGGTTTGCTTTGGGAGCAATCCCAAAGCGTATTACCAAGGGTGTGATCACATTGCTGAAGAAAGGTGGCAGGAATGTTTGGGAGGGCTTAGATGACTACAGGCCCATAACTCTGCTAAACACAGAGTTAAAGATTTTGGCCCGGGTCTTAGCGAACCGTTTGCGGAATGTTATCGGTGATCTGATCGGACTGGAACAGAACTACGCTGTGAAAGGAAGATCGATCCAAAACAATTTGCATCTGGTTCGCATGATCCTAGAGGGAATAAAAGACGACAAATGTGCCGCGCTGATCAATTTAGATCAGTCCAAGGCATTCGACAGGGTGGCCCGGTTCCTGGAGTCTGTTTTGGAGACCGCCGGATTCAAACCGGAGTTCCGCAAATGGATAAAGATGCTGTACCAATCCCCTACGGCTGTGGTACAAGTTAATGGGAAGCGCTCGGCCTGTCTTTCCGATTGAGCGTTCTGTGCGACAGGGTTGCCCCCTGTCTCCTCTCTCTATGTCCTCGCTTTGGAGCCCTTACTCCGTAGGCTTAGAGATGGGGAGGCATCTCCGGTCCTGCGCGAATTACTGTTGCTGGCTGCGTGAAAGCCAAAGTATCCGCGTACGCCGATGATATCACCGTTTTCGTGTCATGCGTTTCGGACATAGAAGCGGTGAAGCAGGCGCTTACAAGGTACGAACGAATCACTGGAGCAAAGATCAATTTAGATAAGAGCGAAGGGCTGCGGTTGGGTGCCTGGGCAGGATCCGATACCCTGCCCGGTCCCTTCCGCTGGAGTGACGGTCCCGTTAAAATCCTGGCGTGTGGTTCGGGCCGGATCTCCAGATCGATAAAAATTGGTCGGAAGTACAGACAAAGGTGGAAGCTCGGATCCGAAAATGGTTTCCAAGGAGGTTGTCCTTAAAGGGCAGGGCGGAAGTTTGTGCTACGTACATCTTTCCCCTGGTCCTTTACCGGTTATCTGTACTTCTCTTCCTGCGGCTCGGTTATTGGCGATAGAACGGGCCCTTTTCCGCTTTTTGTGGAGAGGGCGCCGGCCAATGGTACGCAGGGAGGTTTGTTTCCAGCGGCCTTGTAATGGAGGTTTGGGGATGCCCAACTTGGCGGCTCATCGAGACGCTGAGAGGTTGGCATTTCTGAATCGATCGTTACACACCGAAACCGCTTGGTCGTTGCGAATCCGGGTCACCTTCCCGGACTTGAAGTCGCGGCCCCGTAAAATTCGACGGAACGAGCGGTTTCTAGTTGAGTGTCGTGACGCCTTCAAAGACTACCTGAGTCTAGTGACGCCTCATGGCCTCGAAGGGCACTGTATCGGGCAATAGTGGAGGGGTCCGCCTCTGATCCGCTCGTGGAACGGCACGGCTCGTCGTTGGAGGAGGTCCGCTCGCAGTGGAATTGGGCGCCAGGTGGCTTGGTTCATGAACAACTCCGAGTTCTCCCTCACTGGCGACTCGCTCGGATACGTTGATTTT
>CM042171.1:2289739-2295754 GCA_023376005.1 Doryteuthis pealeii | reverse complement strand
ATGATTTCCAGGAATGGGTTGTTGCTGTATTTGTTTACTAGAAGCGGCTACCCGGCGTTGCCTGGATAGAGGGGGGATTTAGTCTTGAAGATCTACTATTAATGGATTGCTAATTGGGTCATCGCTGGATGTCCCATGAAAATCCCGACGTAAAAAGACCATGTTTTGACCCAGAAAAAGAAAAGTACACAGAGATTCTAAAAAGAAAAATCAGTGTCTCTTACTTTAAAATATTAAATACAAAAAGTCCAAGCTGATACTAATTGAAAAAAAAAAAAATTATAGTCATCTTCATTATTTTTAGTAATATAAATCAAATCTTCATTATTTGTCTATATTGGTTATTGTGTGATTGAGGTTTATTTTTTTCTTTTGTCTTTCAAATTCTTGATACAAAGATATTCACCCAAAGAAAACTGTTTTATCTTCTCAAATCTATTTGTGAAACATTTTGTTCTTAAGAGTGAATGCTAGTCCATTAGATGGGGAAAATACACAATGTTTCGGAAACATTGATATCATTTTGTAATCTAATAACTTGACCAATTTTACTTATGATTTTCCCAACCCTATTGCCCTTATGGCAAGCCCCAACCCCTTTTGTATCATATGGATGCTAGAAGGCGGTGGCTGCGGGTCTACATGTCCTGGGAATGACGTTAAACTCTATCTGGTGGTGAGGTTCCAGTTTTGGAGGTTTGGGGAATGTAGAGCACTCCTTCACCACCATTGCTCCCTGGTCCACTCTGACCCGGAGTGGTAGTACCTGTTAGGGTCCCATCTATGGATTAAATAGAAAAATGTATTTATAAAAAAATTGTATTATCCATTAAGAATTGATTTATTTCAAAACTTTATCGGCATTAAATGACCCACTGACGTTGATATGCCGTAAAACAAAACAAACCAAACCAATTCTAGTTCAAATGATCTCAAATTTTAACAGTATCTGTAAAAACAACTCAAGTTTCTGTTTAATGTTTTGAGACATAGAAATGCCATTCACAAGTAAAAAACATTTAAACATTTGATATAGAATTTAAGTTGTTTCTACACATTTCTGATCCCGCTGACTGATGTATCCTATCATCTCTATCACAGCGGCCCTGCTGATAACTTAGTAGCAGTAAGTGCATATCCACATAATTGAGAATATTTGATTTCGGTGCAGTAAGAGTTAACTTCTGATTTCAAAGAAGAATTTTGCTAGAAAACATCTGATATATTCTAGCATATGTCAGTCTCATGAGATGATGAATCTCTGCCTGGAGTTTGGCAAGGTTGGATGGAAGATTGCCAGTTGCCCATGCTGCAGGTCTTTTCTCTTAACACCAGTGTGGTTCAATGAAAGGGTCGGATGCTATTTAACTTGGCATTATTCTTGTCACAATGAAGGTGAACCAAATGTCTTAGGGACTCATAGTTTTGTCGTTCAGTTATCCTTCCACCCAGGTAAGGGATTGAATTCAGTTTTTCTTCTCCCAGACTGGTTGCTCTTACAAATTTTAGAGAGTTCAGTCTACCTTAATATATACCTATAGCTGAGGGGCAGGCAAAAAGATGGATTTATGTCTCTGTCTGTCTCTCTCTCTGTGTCTGTCTGTCTCTCTCTCTGTGTCTCTGTCTGTCTGTCTCTCTCTTCTCTGTGTCTCTGTCTGTCTGTCTCTCTGTCTCTGTCTCTCTCTGTCTCTGTCTCTCTCTGTTAATACTGTTAAAATTTGAGATCATTTGAACAAGAATTAGTCAAGTTATTAGATTACAAAATTATACCGATTTTGCTGAAAGACCCTGTATATTTCAAATGATATGAAATTTTTTGAAACACCCTGTATATCTATAATGGTTATTGTTGGATACTAAAATAGTAAAAAACACAAAAACAAGTGATAGTGAGAGTGTATATATATTTATATAATTGTAGTTAATTGTTTTATTTTCGAAGTTTCCTCCGGACATACATACTGATATATCCGGGTTAAGGGATATATTCTGAAGTTGGTATTTTGGTATATTATCGCAGTAGTAATTGGTACATCGAATAGCACACCGTATTCCGAGCAGTCCTGGTGTCGTCTAGCGAGTAAGATTAGCTTAGGTTTTATTTTCCGAGTACCCCACTCGTACCGGGTCAGGCACGAAGGCCCTATTTACGTGGGACCACCCACAAGCCGAGACTCATGGGTTGCAGGTGGAAAAATTGCGTCGATCCCGTCGGCATTCCCCCTCAAGGGGGCGCCTCAGGCGCTGGGCAATAAACCCAGCCCTGCCCCTTTAAGTCAAGGGGGCAGGTATTGCCTGGAGGGATGGCCCTCTGGGATCGACGCTATTAATTTACCATCTCACCGGTCCAGTGTCCGAAGCTCACTGGACCCCCGCCTGAGCGGGTGAGGCATAAGATATAGGACCAACACTTTGTCGACTATTTATACATGACACTGTCCAATCAGATTATAGTGAGGGGGTGCCAAGGTATTTACATATTCATTATATCACATACACACAAACTGCCCTTTATATATATGTATAGATGTTTTTGTTTTGTTTTGTTTTGTTTCTTTTTAATTGGTTACCGAAGAATTGAAGAATCCTGGCTTCTATAACAGATTTAAACAACGCAGTAAACACCAATCAATACAGTAATATTCTTAAACTTTTTTATTAAAATACATTATACCAATATGTATCTGGAGTGTTTATTGTTGAATAAGGTTTTACAATTTTTATTAATTGTAGATTATTTTCATTCGAATCCTAAAACTATTCTTCATTCATTTTCATCCTACAGGTAAAGATTTATTTGCAAATATGGCCGCCGATATTAAAGCGGGAATTCTTATCGTCTGCTTTCAGAAGGTGAATGTGTAAATTGAGACTGGTGTTGTTACGAAATTCGTTCTGCTATCGAATCGGAGTAACCATTAAGATGTGGCTGCAAGCAGAACACTCTCAAGACAAAACAAACAGGAAAATGGTTTATCCATTTTGAAAATCAGTTATTATGAAGCGTCGAGGCTTACGAAAAGCAAATTGTAAGGAAATAATATCAGAGCGAGAGGTGTTGGAAAGGGGAGGTAATAACTGGTACAAAGTATCGGCATTTTTTTCTTTCGAAAAAATGCGAAAAAGCTACGGGTCTTAAATTAATGAATGGCAATTTAGAGAAAAGGAAATTAGGAACTATTGATGAATGAAATAAAGGAAGGAAGAAAGAAAGAAAGAATGAAAAAAGGAAAGAAAAAAGCGAAAAATATGGAAAGAAAATATAGCAGAAACGAAGTAAAAAAGAGAAAGGGGAAAAACTGATGAAAGAAAGCAAAGAAAAGTAAAGAAAAAATGAAAGAAAGAAAGAAAGAAAAAAGAATCAAGGTAGAAAGAAAGAAAGAAAGAAAGAAAGAAAGAAAGAAGAAAGAATCCAGGTAGTGAGAAAGAAAGAAAGAAAGATAGAAAGATAGAAAGAAAGAAAGAGGTCAAGGAAGAAAGAGAGAGAAAAACATGGAAGAAAATATAGCAGGAACGAGGTCAAAAAAGAGAGAAAAGGGAAAATTGATGAAAGAAAGCAAAGGAAAGCAAAGAAAAAATGAAAGAAAGAAAGAAGAACATAATCAATAAATAATTTCGGGAGAAAGAAGGAAAGAAGGAAAGAAGGAAAGAAAGAAGGAAAAATGAAAGAAAGGAATAAATGAACAATATGATTAGATTGAAAGAAAGAAGAAATAGAGAAAAAAAACAGAGAAAAAAGTGAATTAAAGAAAAAAAAGAAAGCATGAATGAAAAAATTGAATGAACAACATACTAAGAGAGAAAGAAAGAAAGAAAAAGTAAGAAAGAAAATGAAAGAAAAAAAAAGAAGAATGAAAAATCAATAAACAACATACTGAGAAAGAAAGAAAAATGAAAGAATGCAATCAATGACCAATGAATGGTTAGAATGAAAGAAACAGGAAACAGAAAAACAAAGAAAAAAATGAATTAGAGGAGAAAAAAAAGAAAGAATAAAAATATCAATTAACAACACACTAAGAAAGAAAGAAAGAAAAAAGAAAGGAAAAAGAAAGAAAGAATGAATGAATAAAGAAACAAACAAACAATGAAATAAACAAAGAAAGAGTGAATAAAATCAATACATGACATGCTAAGAAAGAAAAAAGAAAAAACAAACAAACAAACAAAATGAATAAAAAAATCAATACACAACATATTAAGAAAGAAAGAAAGAAAGAAAGAAAGAAAGAAAGAAGGAAAACAAACAATGAAAATATAAAAGGAAAAAATGAAAGAAAGAAGGAATGAAAAAGTCAATAACCAACATACTAAGAAAGAAAGAAAAAAAGAAAAAAAGAAAAAAGAAACAAAGAAAAAAAGTAAGAAAAGAAACAAAGAAAAATGAAAGAAAAAAGAAAGAATGAAAAAAAATCAATATGCAACATACTAAGAAAGAAAGAAAGAAAGAAAGAAGAAAGAAAAAATAAAGAACGAATGAAAGAAACAAATAAAGAATGAAAAAATCAATAGACAACATACTAAGAAAGAAGGAAAGAAAGAAAAATAAACAAAGAAAAATGAAAAAAAGAATGAAAATTCAATACACACCATTCTAAAAAAGAAAGAAATAAACAAACAAAAATGAAAAATTAAAGGAACGAAGAAAGAATAACTGAATCAATACCTAACACGACAAGAAAGAAGGAAAGAAAATGAATGGAAAAATGAAAGATGCAAAAAACAAGATGGCCTTTCCTTGGTCCGAAACGATGCTAAGAAAAATCCTGCTAGTTTAAGTTTTAAATTGCTGTGACATATAAAATATATGAGTTAGTGGAAACTGTTATAATAAGTTTGTTCCTCGTTGTTAGGCAGAATCGTTTGTTTTTTCATAAGTGAAGAATCCTTGGTTGTTCTTCGGTGTTAGGCAGAATTATTTGGTTGTTCCTTTGTGAAGAATCCCTGGTTTCGTCCTCGGTGTTAGGTAGAATCCTTTGGTTGTTCCTTAGCGAAGAATCCTTGGTTGTTCTTTGGTGTTAGGCAGAATCCTTTGGTTGTTCCTTAGTGAAGAATCCTTGGTTGTTCTTCGGTGTTAGGCAGAATTATTTGGTTTTTCCTAAGTGAAGAATCCTTGGTTGTTCTTCAGTGTTAGGCAGAATTATTTGGTTGTTCTTTTGTGAAGAATCGTTGGTTGTTCTTCGGTGTTGCGCAGAATTATTTGGTTGTTCCTTTGTGAAGAATCCTTGTTTGTTCCTCGTTGTTAGGCAGAATCCTTTGTTTTTTTCCTTAGTGAAGAATCCGTGGTTGTTCCTCGTTGTTAGGCAGAATCCTTTGTTTTTTTCCTTAGTGAAGAATCCGTGGTTGTTCCTCGTTGTTAGGCAGAATCCTTTGTTTTTTCTTTAGTGAAGAATCCTTGGTTGTTCTTCCTCCCACCAGCTCCTCACTTTACCGCACATGTCCCTGTGCTACTTATACGTTGAGTTATTTTACTTACAATACATGTCTTTAAATGCGCAAACCTATTGAACATATTGTCAACATTTTAACTTGCATATATTATGGCTTATAATCTTCCTATTTTCCTGTGCTGTTTTGAAATTGTCAAATATTGTCATTTAATATAGCGCTTACATTTTGAAATCTACTGCTAAATTTTCCTGTAGGTTTTTAAATGGAATCATTAAAACCATTTCAGCTGAATTTAACTGTTTTTCTTCAGGGACCCATTTCAAATTAGATTTAAATTTACACTGCTTGATATATTCCTCTTATCACACACACACACACACACACACACACACACACACACATATATATATATATATATATATATATATATTATATATATATATATGAATATAAGAGGGTTGGAGTAAAATCCGACAGTATGTTGTGAGGTAAAAGGAAAAGTGAACAAAAATAATGACTCAAACAAGTCCAAGTAGGAGAGAAATATTTCGTCCTTCTGAGACTGGAGACTGAGGATGTTCTTCGCGTCAGAAGGACGAAATATTTCTCTCCTACTTGGACTTG
>CM042171.1:2274739-2284739 GCA_023376005.1 Doryteuthis pealeii | reverse complement strand
CGTAGTCTCTCTCTCTCTCTCTCTCTCTCTCTCTCCCTCTCTCTCTCTCTCTCTCTCTCTCTCTCTCTCTCTCTCTCTGAAAAAGAACCCACAAGCCTAGAAAGAAATAAACAACCGTTTGTGACTATACGACTTGTGTATGTTGTTCCTAAACTAACGACGTTTTACTACAAAATTGAAATTGCAAATTTCTTAATGAATTTATTGTAAATTGTAAACATTTCTCAATGAAATGATTGTCGATTGTAATCGATTGTAATTTTCCTCATTGAAAGGATTTAATATTGTTGAATAAAATAGTCCCCCTTATAACAAAAAAGGGGGAGTGTTGGAGTTTTTGGGATATAAGGCGTGTGGTAGATACCTACTTCTAAATATAGACTCGTTGACTACCACGTGACCACCGAAGGCAATCTATTGTCCAATCACTGGCAGTGCTGCTGCTGCTGCTGCTGCTGCTGTTGTATTTATACTAGTCTGATTCTTAACCTTGGCTCATTGCTATTTGGATCATATTGGACGTCGGACTTACAAAGAATACTATAACACCGGATACTTATTGGCTTGCTTAATTATTTACTACATCTGGAACCAAGGATGGCGACCAGATACTCAACAACTGCTACTATTAAACGACTAGTACTACAACTCGAACTTGGCCCTATGCAATTGTCTACACAAATATTAATGCAATACTTAAATGAAGCAATCAATTTTGAGTTCTTCTGTAGTTTATTGTTGCCTATCGCCTACGACAGAAGTATGCCTCACAGAAAGAAATCTCCACCGGGAGAGAAACAGATTGCAATGAAAAGAGACAATAAACTGAAGCGGGAAAAAGAAAGTCCCCCTGCTTAGAAAAACCCAGGGAACCAGGAGAGTTTCCTATGCTGAGGATATGCAGAGACTCAGGGACTTTCAAACTCCTGAACAAGCTGAGTCCAATTAAGCTATAGCATCTAATCAAGAGCCCTCCGCAGGCTCTAGCTTAATTGCCGCCAGATTGGCGGCTTTTAACCTAGCATTATGATATGTTTCTCATGGGTGAAGTCGATTTTTTCACATAAGCATCTCCGCACCAAGTAGAAAAAATAGTTTGGCAATCTAGTATCTTTGTTTATGAAAAATGAACAAATAAAATATTCATATATTTATGAGGAAATATCACACAGTCGTGTTTTGAACATTGTTACATTATTTGAAATGTTATTTTTACAAAGAAGTTGGTTGTTTTTTAATGGGATATCAACCGTTGTGGGTTATTTAATGCCAAATCTTACACACACACACACACACAACACACACATATATATATATATATATATATATATATATATATATATATCAATAAGTCATCCACAGATACGTGTTTCGGCGTTTCATGCCTCTTCCTTGTGGCTAGACACAACAACTATCCTTGGCTAGGGTCGGACTCAGGCTGACTGTTTATATATGGAGGCATGTAATCTAATGGATTTGTTGACCCGAGTTCAATTCCTAGACGAAGCAATTTACATTTCACATAGAGCTAATACCCTTGGGAAAGGAATGAATTCAATTCTCCCTACAGTTATGAGTAAATAGCAGGGCACACAAGGCTCTTTAATCATGGCTAGACAACCAGTCTAGGAGAAGGAAAACTTTGAATTCAAACCTGTTAAACTCCGCTTAAGAAATTGACTTTGTGTCGCATCCTGTTCGTGTGGAGGGATTAGGGGTTAGTATATATATATATATATATATATATATATATATATATATATATATTAGAAAAAACGTGACCCGTTGGGTCACCCATTGAGCCCAAGTCAGATTGTTGGAATAATCACATGATAATATTATTTCGCTAATTTAAAGTTTTCCCAAACTGTCCAAATCATTTAGTTACTTTACTTCTAATTACAGGTAATTAGGATTTTAATCATGGATATCTATGACTCTCAGGAAGTCCTTTGCACAGCATCCAGTATCTGCGCAGAGTTGGTCAATGCACGTCTTTGCTCAACTGCCCCCACTCAAATGCCTGTGTGCTGTTTTCCATAGAAAAATGTCACTTACGAGTTCTAAATCATCCAGCAGTATCCAGCATGTCTTGTTCATCTTACACGGATGGTTTGTCTGATAAGTGGCAAGTGGACATATAGCTGCTTTTTCGTGGGGGTTGCTTCCATAACTTGTTTAAAATTACATACTGCATTCTTGAGCAGTTCCCATCTAGATTATTCTCTAGGTGCTATGTTAGTGTCCAAGTGGTGCAATCGTACATTAGCAATAATAAAACTATGGTTTGGAAGAAAACTTTTTTCACTTAAAGAGAGGGAGAGGTAATGTTTGCTCATTTGAATAAAATTCCATAATTTTTAAATATCTACAAAAACTCAATAACTATTTAAATATTTATCTACTCTATCTAAAAAAAAGTAAGTTTAATAATCGTGTTAAAAAAGATATGTTTTCCGAATTTTTATATATTCCATTTGTTTTTACTAACGATTGTTCTCATTCATTTACATCAGACTATAAAAAAATTACTGGAGGCAAATAAAAAAAGAGTCGGCGTCAGCTATGATTTTTTTTTAAAAAGATTGGGCTACAGTTTTTTAGGGTAATTAACTTTTTTTTTACAAACGATTGTTCTTATTTATTTACAACATACTACGACAGAGTATTCGGCTAGACGCCTCGCGGTTCCTGGTTCAATACTGGCCGTCGCCAACTCAGTATATGAGTAGCTCAGGGATCTGTGTGGTAAAGTGAGGAGCTGATGGAAGGTGTGGCGCTCCACCTCAGACGGCAAGAAAACAATCTCCTTGATCTAGTGCTAGTGAAAATGGGATAGACTCCCACACTGTCTGGCTGATACCGACATTAGGACACCCCGACGACTTTACTATTTTTTTTAATTACTGGACGCAAATAAAAAAAAGTTGGCGTCATCTATGATTTTTCTTAAAAAAAACAAAGCACAAAAAAACAGCGTACTTAAATCAGGAATTAATACGGATATAAAAGTCGCTGCAGAAACACCAAAATGAAAAGGAATATGTAAGATTGAGAGTAAGCTAATTTAATGAAAAAGTAATATGGCCGGATAATTGAAAAAAAAAATGTAAATACTTATAAATGTTCTTAAATGTATAAGTAAACGAATTTATTAATGAGACAATACGACTCGATAATTTTGGAAACATAGAATTTTATTTTTATTGTTTTGTATTATAAAGTGTATAAAAAAATTAAATTAAAAAAAACATAAGTATATCGGAATTTGCATAAGCGTATTAATAAACTGGTAGAAACAAATTTCATTAACTTTATGTGCATTAATAAACTGGTAAAACAATTTTCGTTAACTTCATTTGTATTAATAAACTGGTAAAACAATGTTCGTTAACTTCATGTGTATTAATAAACTGGTAAAACAATTTTCGTTAACTTCATGTGTATTAATAAACTGGTAAAACAATTTTCGTTAACTTCATGTGTATTAATAAACTGGTAAAACAATTTTCATTAACTTCATGTGTATTAATAAACTGGTAAAACAATGTTCGTTAACTTCATGTGTATTAATAAACTGGTAAAACAATTTTCATTAACTTCATGCGTATTAATATACTAGTATACCTAATTGTCATTAACTCTATGTGTAGCATGTTTTCTATGTTAGGTTTTCACTACCTTCCTGTATATCTCTAGAAATATTTTTCATGAACTTTCAAACTGATTCTTGTTCCCAATAGGTGGGACCCTAACAGATACTACCACTCCGAGTTAGAGGTTACCTGGCAGTAATCGCAATGAAGTTATATTCTACAAAGCTCCAGATCACCGGAACTGGAGCTTCACCATCAGATCCATGAACAAAAAAATAGTTGAAAAATACAGGATAAGTTTGATATTTCTGGGTGAGGGTGAGGCTTGTTGGTCGAGTTTCTTTGCGTTCGGGAGCTGCGCTACTTAGTGAACAAGACAGGAATATAGGCAAACTAAAAAGCAAGTTAATACGCCAACAAAGAGAAGCGTCTAATACGAGTGGAATCGGTACAATTCTTCGAGAAACGAATCGAATGTGTATTTTCTTTTAATGCATATCCAGTCTCTGTTGGAAAAGCGGATTACCGGCCAGAAATCGCAGGCGGACGGGGCCCGGGTGGGAGAGGCGGTTGGTCGGGAGGGCAATGCAAAAATCTACCATTACAAAAGGGAACGAGATGGCGAAACAGAAATGACACGGACCTGCTTATAATGGAATATTCGTAAACGCAACGGCAAATATCACTGAGGAATTTCAGCGTTGTCATTTTTTTCTTTCTTTCTTTCTTTCTTTCTTTTTTGTAATCTTTTTCGTTTGTTCGTTTGTTTGTTTATTTGTTCTTTTTTTTTCTTTTCTTTTTTTTTCTTTTCTTTTTTTTTTTGACTGTTATATGATATACAATCACAGGATGGTAAACTTGGTTCGAGATCCAATTATGTGCTACCAAAGAAATAGTTTTCCTTCTCTTTCTCTGTCTGTCTGTCCGCCTGTCACTCTCTCTCCACACACACACACACACACACACACACACATACACACATACACACACATTCTCTCTCCCTTTCTTTTTTCTCTCCCTTTCTCTCTGTCTCTCTCCTTATATATATATATATATATATATATATATATATATATATATATATCAAATGCCCTCTAGCCATCTCTATTTTTCAGACTCGCTGTCTATACACCCCCTTTCTCTTTTCATATACAGACATAAATATACATACACACGCACACACACATACACACACACACGTTCACACACACACACAATAATATATATATATGTGCATACACATATATATATAAAAACACAGGCACATATATATATACATACATACACAAACATATATATATAAACATACATACACACACATATATAAACATACATACACACACATATATATATATAGATAGATACATACACACAAATATATACACTTATATATAAATATACATATATATATATGCATACACATATATACATGTATATATATATGCACAAACATACATATACATACACATATGCACATATACATATATACAAATTACATATATATACATGCACATACATATATATACATACACACATGCGCACACATATATATACATGCACATACATATATATACATACACACATGCGCACACATATATATACATACACACAAATATATATAAATATATATATATATACATACAGACATATATATATATACATATACACCCATATATATACATACACACATATATATACGTACACACACACACACATATATATATATATATATACATAATATATAATATATGTATATACATATAGAGAGAGATAGGGAGAGACAAAAGAGAGAGAGAGAGAGAGAGAGAGAGAAAGAGTGAGTGAGAGGTAGATATACACATATTTACCGAACCCTTGGTACGAGTAGGTCAATATCTTAAGCGTACTTTAACAGGTTTGAATTAAGTGTTTTCTTTCTCCTAGACCAGTTGCCCAACCAAGGTGGGTATATATATATATATATATATATATATATATATATATATATGTGTGTGTGTGTGTGTGTGTGTGTGTGCATGTGTGTGTGCCTGTGTGTGTGTGTGTGCGTCTGTGTCTGTGTCGGTGTCTCCGTGTGTATGTGTGTATCATACGCATTTCCTAGAATCCCGCACAAAAGAAAACCAGCCATCCTACCATGTCCTACAAAGTAAACTACTCCTCCCATCATGGCTCAGATGCTTGACCCTTCTCCCAGTGCACCACCCTAAGGAAACAAGCTTTCCCACCATGTCTCACTTATTCAACTAGCCCCCCCCCAACACCATGCATCGGGTGTTTGACTCTTGCCATGATGTACTCCATATAAGGAAAAATACTAACATAAATAATTCACTTGGTTTGAAAATCATATTGACGAGAACTATCCGTTACCAAGCGCCATTGATTTCATGTCTACGCTACTCTAATTTAGATATACATTCTATATTAATGATTAATTAAAAATACAACAAACTGTATCATCATACTGTCACAATTGGAAAAATAGACAGAATGGCGGATCGTGTCGAAATTGACCAAAACAAATCGTTTTAGATCTATCAAAAATAAACTGCATATGTAATGATATTTTTCTTTTTTAATGATGGTCATTACGTTACTACTTATCGATTTAGACAAAGTTTGACCTTAAATAATAGATTTAATTATTTTTAATTCGCTTTTAAAACAAGTAGCAGACGATTTTATTGGCAGTACCTAATATAAGCTAATAACAGGTAAGTCGGAAAACATCTGGAATACACCGACTGCACCACTGCAGAGGGGTAAGAGGGATAAGACCCCCTTCTATTTCGGCTACCTGTTGATTGTGCATGGTGATCCGTGATTCTTAAGCACGGGGTCCTGGTTGCTGAGCTGTTCATAACATTCAACACTATTTGGCTCTTACTTAAGCTCCCTCTGATCGATTAGCTAGAAAGTCATTGATATAAATCAATAAAACGTTTCCAAACCCTTATCATGGACTGCTCAGCTACGAAGCTTCCATCCTTAAGCATCCCGACGCCAACAAGTGGCCTCGTTGAGTGGCCTCTATAGAGTTGTAGCCGGTGTTTTCTAAAGTGTAAAGGTAAAAGTGTATAGGGCATGTATTATCAGCACCCTCGTGTATAGAAGTGAAACATGGACCTTATACTCCCACCAAGAGCGGTAGCTAAATAACTTCTACCTTCGCTGCCTTAGACGTGTACTGGACATCCCCTGGAGGGACAGGATCACTAACACAGCAGTCCTAGAGAGAGCTCAACTCCCCAGCCTTTACTCTCTACTGAGACAACGTCGTCTCCGATGGTTGGGTCATGTATGTCGGATGGATGATGGACGAATCCCGAAAGACATCCTCTATGGAAAGCTTACGTCTGGTAAAAGACATATTGGTCGCCCCCTGCTGCGATTCAAGGATGTCTGCAAAAATGATCTCAGGTGCTTTGGCATTGTCCCTTCCAGCTGGGAAAATTTGGCTCAAGACCGCCCTCGGTGGCGGCAGAATCTCCATAGAGGACTGTACATGTCAGAAGTCACCCTGATACAACATCATGAAGCTAAGAGGTTCATAAGAAAGCAACGGCATCAAAGCACCGGAACATCATCATCTACAGGGACAACCTACGAATGCAAAATCTGTGGTCGAGAATGTTTCTCAACATAGGACTTCATAGTCACAGGAGGCGCTGCAACCTCAGGGGCACACAAAAAACTTTATCATAGTCTTTCGAGACTGAATTGCCAATGAATTCTAAAGCCCAAGCCAACATGGTGTTAACTTAATGGTGATTTGAAATATTGCGAGGTAGCTGAGCTCAAATGAAGATAGATGGTCTTGGCATCAAAAAAATCTAGAAATTTTTTGTCGGAAATCTTTTTTTTTTTGTTTGGCATACAATAAACCTATCTCTTTTGCGATTTGCCTTGTAAATGTAGAAATAATCGCTGAATTACCCACAACTATATACGAGGTCAGTCAAAAGGTAATGCCATTTTGTTTAGGACAGGTATAATTACCAACACAGAAACATGTATCATACATCAAAATGAAGCTGGTCCTCAGTGGATAACATCCATACTTCTCTACATAGGTAAGTAAAAAATTAATGCCATTTTGTTTAGGATAGGTATAATTACCAACACAGGAAGATGTATCATACATCAAAATGAAGCTGGTCCTCTGTATATCACCTCCCTTACTTCTCCACAAAGTTTCCCTGCCCCGTAAAATTCTGTTGATTCTTCTTTGAACCACATCTTCACTACAGATTTAAGTTCCTCGTCACTGGAATAATGTTTCCCTCTCCAAACCACTTTCATGGGACCAAAAAGATGATAGTGTGTACTATTTAATATCTCTCAGTATTATTTTCATTATTCCCTAAGGAAAGCGCATAATAAGATGATAAAAATAGGAGAAAACTATTAGGATCGAAATCTCTGATCTCGAACAGACGAAGCGCTGGTAGGTAGACTAGTATATATTGTGCCTGATACAAAACATCTCAAAATTGACCGTTTCTGATGCTATATGTTCTGGAATTAAGAAAAGGCTAATTTTCGTGTTTGCTGTTTTCGAAGATAGTTCTTTGCTTGATCATTTGACACTGAAGAGGATGGTTATGTCTGAGTCATCGCTATGAAGGAGATGGGTCTACCTGGGCCATCGCTATCTCTCCGACCACTCGCCTAGCCTATGTAAGCGCCAAAGTGGAGTGCTGCATGTCATGGACTGCTCAGCCACCAGACTTCCATCCTTAAGCATCATGGGTTGCCAACCACAGCCAACAGGTGGACCCGTTATGGAGAGGGCTTACCATTCTAAAGAGGTGCAGTCAGTATATCCTAAAGCCCCAGTCGACAGGGCGTCATGTTTTCTGATGTTACATAATCTATGCGGTTGCATAAGATTATTGTCAATCCAATCCCCGTATTTCTGAAGGGATGGACCTTTTCATATCACGGGTGGGACTTTCCATGGAATAGTACAGAAAGCCCGCAAAATACGTGAAGTCACGTGGGACCTGGTTGGCTCTCAGTTTCAGCTTGGACGTATTTTTTTACTCACCTATATGGAGAAGATGTGGAAGCGCGTGGTGTAATGGTTAAAGGCATGGGAAATGGACTTGTCGCCCCGAGTTCAAATCCAGGGCGTGGTAATTGCATTTCACTTAGCGCTAATACCCTTGGGAAAGGTATGTATTCTACTCTCCCTCCAGCTATGAATAAATAGTAGGGCAGACTGGGCTCTTTAACCTTGGTTAGGCAACCGGTCTAGGAGAAGGAAAACTCTGAATTCAAACCTGTTGAACTCCGCTTAAAAAATTGACCTTGTGTCACATCCTGCCCGTGCGGAGGGGTTGGTAAATATATATATGGAGAAGATGTTACTGCTTTAGCTGAGACTCACTGCACACGCGCGCTGTGTTTAGTTAAGAAATAAAAGTTTAAATAAATAATATGGTTTTGTGGTTGATGAATGTCTTGGCAACAAGACTGACCTAGAAGACCAGACACGAAGTCCCCAAGACTAGGTCCAGACGCTGGAAGAAGAACGTAAGATACCAAAGATGAACAGAAAAAAAATAGAAGTAAGGAAAGAAAGCGTTTACAACACTGAGTCGCAGCACTGGTTGGAAGACTAGTATATATCGTATCTGATCCATAACATCGTCAGATCAAACCTTTTCTAATGTCATATATTTTGGTATTAAAAAAAGACTGTTTCCGAAGATAGTACGTTGTCCATCATGATTTTTCCAATCGAATTTTTCCCTTTTCTAACCAAGTCTATGGTCTTGTTTTGTTGTTGTTTGTTTTTTTCTTTTTTTTCTTTTTTTTCTCCAACTTCACTCTGTAACCTGCTGGGACTGTAAAATATCATTTTTAACAAGTTTATTCATATTCCATTTTGTTGTATAGTCAAAATTGATTTTCTTGCATAATTCCCAGTGGATCACCTTACCTACCCAGTCGTAGTGACCCTTGTATTCTCATTATGCTATTTTTCTGCATTCACTTAATACATGGTCGATTGTCTGATCTGTCTCCACACACTGCTGTTCTGTAGTGTTTTATTTATAAATGAACAGGGCGTCATGTTGTCTGAGGCGAACCCGCCTAGCTTAAATAAGCGCCAAAGTGGAGTGTTGCATGTCATGGACTGCTCAGCCACCAGGCTTCCATCCTTAAGCATCATGGGTTGCCACACACGGCCAACAGGTGGACCCGTTAAGGAGAGGGCTTACCATTCTAAAGAGGTGCAGTCAGTATATTCTAAAGCCCCAGCCGACAGGGCGTCGTGTTATCTGAGTCGGAGCGCTGGTAGGAAGGCTAGTATATATCGTGTCTGATCCAGAAAATCTTCAGATCAACCGTTTCTGATGCCATATGTTCTGGCATTAAGACAAGGCGGTTTTTTT
>CM042171.1:2267239-2269739 GCA_023376005.1 Doryteuthis pealeii | reverse complement strand
AAACATATAAGACAACATATTTATTTATCAATACACAATATCTGAAAGATAAAGACAATAAAACATATTTGTTTATCAAAAAATTATCAAAGAATGTGACGTTAACATTACGGTAGTTAACTCACAGTGAGTGTTTACATATCGGAATCATAAAAACTAAGCAGAAAAGATGGTTAGTAAGGTTTGTGAAACTGGTGTGTAGCATTTGATTTATCATCATCATTTTTATTTGTTAGAAAGGATCGAAGAAAAAATCGTCCGACAAGAATTATGCGCTGAGTTCAACAATATCCAGTTGCCGCATTAATCTAGTCCGGTATAACTCTGCGAGGGTGTCCATACAACGAGAAATGTCCATACAAGGTGTGTCAAAAAAGTATCGAGATTTTTTAATACTTTTTCACACACCTTGTATTCTGAATAGAAATAACATTCCATTCATTCTTTATTTCTATCTTGGTAAATACAGCTTTAAATTTGGTACTTTTTTGACACACCTTGTATTCTGAAACAATTAATGAATGGAACTTTTTTTTTCAGAATACAATGTGTGTCAAAAAGTACAATAAATACTTTTGTGTCATATAAGAATAATTCGTGCTATACTTATCTCTAGTTTTATATCCCGAAATAATCCAACACTCTGATCTGGAGGACAACCCTTTCATTGCCATTACTTCCAGGTCGACTCTGACCCGGAGTGGTAGTACCTGTTAAAGTACCATCTATGAGTTAAATGGATAAAAATATGAGTTTTTTAAAGATGTGTTTAATAAAAGTTGTTAAGTTTCTGACCGCCATCCTTGGCCAGTTGAAAAGAACTTAAAGTAAGTCCTGAGCTATAGAGTCCTTTGGTAAGTGAATAAGTCCAGAGTTATGGAATCCTACGTAGTGTCAAAGGTCCAGTGATATAATCCTATGTTCCGTCGTCCACGAAGGTTTAAAGCATTGTGAGTAGCTAAGATCAGAACAGCCGATATAAATAACAATATCAGCAGTAGAGCACTGCCAGTGACTGGCCAATAGGTTGGTCATATGGTTCTCGGCGAGTCAATAAGTAAGAGTGGGCATTTGGCACACACCTTATATATAGAATTTGCCAACTTTAAAAAAATAGGATACCCACTAAGAATAGATAAACAAAAAACGTCAAAACATAAAATAACCCCAAAAAGAATTGACATGCCGTAAAAACCCAACAGCAGCACACTGCTGTATGGCTGCACAACTTGGACGAACTCATAAGTGACATTCTCCTGTGGAAACCAGCGCACAGACATGCAAATATAGGCCGCCTTACAAGGACCTACATTGACCAGCTATGTGCGGATACTGGATGCTACGCAGAGGATTTCCATGGATATCCGTGCTAATTACGCGACATGATGATGATGAGGAAAACCAACCAACCAACCAACCAACCACAATCCTTCAATTTAAGGCGGATATTTTTGTATTCAGACATCTTTCTTTTGAAGACAATTTCTTGTATGTGTTCTGGTAACTTTTCTTAAGATCGGACAGTAACGCCATCTAGCGTCGCTCATCAGAATAAATGTCTTCTGGATATTACAAAGAACACACACAAATAGTTATGATAAGCACTTGTGTTAGACACGTTTGGCATTTTATGCTATAATCCGCATCTTTCGTGATATTTTACGGCAAGCCGACCGCGATATGGTTTAATCTATTATTTACTTACACTTTGCATGAATTGGATGAGGGGAGGGGGGGTTGGCGGAGAATAAAAAATCTGCGCGAATGAATTTCCCGGATGTTGCGATGCCAGAAAATGGACGATAAGTATTTGCGAATTTATATTCAATCCCACACGTCTGGTCAAAAAAATGATGGTACGTGGGAGAATCCGAATAACGGCGTCTACGTTAAAGGCTTTGTTGACCAAGTCTCGTGAGATAAGCATGTGTGCGTTTAACGGTAACAGGTCAAATAATCCATATATTTCTCACTCTCTCTTATATATATATATATATGTGGCCGGGTTAGCTCAGTCGGTAGAGCGTTCGGCTAGAAACCCCAAGGTTCCTAGTTCGATACCAGTCCCCGCCAACTCAGCGTATGAGTAGCACAGGGATCTGTGGGGTAAAGTAAGGAGCTGATGGTAGGTGTGGTGCTCCACCTCAGATGCTAAAACAATCTCCTTGGTCTAGCGCTATTGAAAAGGGGATAGACTCCTTCGCTGACTGGCTGATACTGACTATAGGCCACCCCATCGACTTATATATATATATATATATATATATATATATATGAAATGAATATTTTTTAGAAAAAAACAAACACATGATGTTATAATTCGCTGACAGAAATCTGTTTCGACCCTTTATTGAAGTGGTCTTCATCAAGAGCGAGATGTGTGTGATAGAGAGATGGTGTGATTAAACAGTTACAAAATCAATAGTGGTACAAACGAAACGTTCAAGTTCGGAGCTGGAATACATTTTATTTTATTTTATTAAATCAGAAGCATTATAAT
>CM042171.1:2237239-2262239 GCA_023376005.1 Doryteuthis pealeii | reverse complement strand
TTTCTGCACGACTTGCTGCCACTCTTACCGATAGTTTGGCAGTCGTTTCTGATGGAAATCCCGATTGACGCTCGTAGCTGGTGCGTCAGAGATTGAACTTGCAACCTCCTAATCGTGAATGGTGGCTAGTAGTAAGATTACTGTCACCCCTGTTGCCTGAATTGGTTCGGCTGCTGGGAGGCATAAATGGCGAAGCAGTTTCTCTCGAGGAAAAAGAATGAAAGTTTTCAGTCGCCTCAGACCGCTGGGCAAAATCCGATGGGATTCACGCATTTTTTTTTACTTGCCACGCATGAGCTTCGTTTTGTGCGTGGTTTCCCCCATTAAAATTACCATGACTGAAGGAATGGAATCAGCCAAATACATGAATGGACTATTCTTGAGTTCTATATAAGTACCAGCTGTTTTATGCACTAATTCAATTGTGATTAGCCAGTTGCTGTTGTTCAAACCAACAGTATACTGACTGACTTCAATACTTTTCTTTCTTTCTCATTTCCAATTTCTTTCTTTCTTTCTTCTTTCTTTCTTTCTTTCATTCTTATCCCCAATTTCTTTCTTTCTTTCTTTCTTTCTTAAATCACCAATTTCTTTCTTTCTTTCTTTTTTATCACCAATTTCATTCTTTCTTTCTTTCTTTCTTTCTTTCTTTCTTTCTTCTCATCAATTTCTTTCTTTCTTTCTCATATATAAAATGGTTGGTACCAATAAAGATAACATCCAGACAATTTTTTTCTTTTTTTTTTATTGTCTTTTTCCCTTTTTCTTCTTGAGGGATATTGTGTTTACGTCTAGAGGAGGATCACTACACCTATCCTTATCTACCCAATTTACCGAATAGATCTAAAGAGAGTTACTCGTGTACTGAGTTGGCGAGGGTCACTATCGAACCAGAAATCTTGTGATATCTAGACTTATGCTCTACTACCTGAGCAAAATTGGCTCTACGATTGCATCCCCTTGTAAAAACCATTAGACGATGCGTAGCCGCCGATCGTTTGAAGAAGAGAGCCGCTACATGTTATTATTCAGCTCTCCCTGGACTTATATATACACCCAAAAATACTGCATCTTTTCGTAGACCCCATTGGACGATGCGTAGCCGCCGTTGACCAGGAGAAAGGAAGGCACTACACCTTATTAGTTAGTCGTCTTTAGTGTTTTCACATTGTCTACATTTCTTGTGCGAAAGACTGTATCTAGGTTTATACACACACGAAAAATGCTACATCTTTTCGTAGACCACATTAGACGATACGTAGCGGTCGTTCGTCAGGAGAAAGGGAGGCGCTACACGTTATTAATTAGTCATCTTTAGTGTTTTCACATTGTTTACATTTCATGTGCGAAAAACCGTTCTTGGGCTTATATACATACCCTAAAACGACACCGTTGTTTTATAGACCCAATTAGAGGATACGGAGCCGCTGTTCGTCAGGAGAAGGGACGCGCTACACCTTATTAGTTTGTCGTCTTTAGTGTTTTCACATTTTTTACATTTCTTGTGTGAAAGGCCGTTCCTGGCCTAAATACATACCTACATAGCCTAAAACTACTCCACTGTTTCATAGATCCAATTAGACGATACGGAGCCGCCATTCGTTAGGAGAAGGGAGGCGCTACGCCTTATTAGTTTGTCGTCTTTAGTGTTTTCACCTTTCTTGTGTGAAAGGCCGTTTCTGGCCTAAATACATGCCTACATAGCCCTAAAACTACTCTATTTTTTCATAGATCCAATTAGACGACACGGAGCCGCCGTTCGTTAGGAGAAGGGAGGCGCTACACGTTATTAGTTAGTTGTCTCTAATGTTTTGGCACTTGTTCATGGGTAAGAAATATGGTTTTCACTGTTCAGTTTACGAAATGAATTTGGCAGCCGTTGTTTGACATTGTTTACATTTCATGATTTGATGTGAGAAAGTCAAACCCCCCAATGAGTTCAACGGAAGGAACCGGTGCGTGATATCCGTTTCGAAGTTTACAGTGTGAAAACGTGAAATTACCAAAACTGTTAAGTTGGTTTGGCGTGTAGAAACCCATCATAGGCGAATATCACTTTTTGAAAAATTTTATGTGGCAATAAAACTTGTTTGTAGAATTATATTATCAATAATATTAATTCTTGACAAGACTTTCTCTGACTTTTTTTGCGGAGAATTAACACTTCCCAATGACATGCCACAGTCTACTTTGGCTCTTACTTAGGCTAGTAGGTCGGTTGGAGAGGCCCCCTCGAATCAATCGACTGGTCATATCAAGCCCTAGTGATGTATCATCATCATGTCGCGCAGTTTGCACGGATATCCATGATGATCTCTCGCTAGCCTTCCCTATCATTCATTGACTCCGACAGCTCCTCTGCGCAGCGGCCAGTATCCCTACATAGTTGGTCAATGTAGGTCCTGTCTGGGCGGCCCACATTAGCGCGCCCATGCGCTGGCTTCCACAGTAGTACGTCGCTTACGATCTCGTCCTTGCTTCTCCAGCAGTGACCTGCATGTCTAGTCCGTCTCACTCGTATGGTTTGTGAGATGGGGGGCAGGTGGCCATATAGTTGCTCTTTTGTGGGGTGCTGTTTCACGACCTATCCGGGACCGTCCGTAGCATTCTCGTACAGCTCCAATCTAGCTTATTCTCAAGACGCTTCGTTAGGGTCCAAGTGGTACAGCCATACAGAAGTACCGACACAACCACAGCCTGGAAGAATCGCCTCTTTAGCTTGTTGGGGAGCTGGCATCAAATTCTATATATGTTATAACCCAAAGCGATGTATGTTAGTAGTCAGCTACGACCGACTACTGAACTTCAATAATAACAGATACGTATGTACAAAGAGGTCTCTTCTTTATTTTCTTCGGTATGTGGGTGGTGAAGGCATGGAGATTACAAGGAGTGCACGAGGGGTGGTTACTGACGGAAGACGTGAAGTGTCCTTTTCCGCTGCCGGCCGGCGTCTGACTCTATCGGCTTGACCCTCTGGCTTTTTGTATTGACGACACGCCTACACATTTTTATCTTTTTGATCTGATAACGGACCTTTATTGTATATTTCTTTTATCTTCGCCCTGCTTCCTTGACCGGAAACTATTTCTTCCGCTTTATCTTTCTTTTTAAATATATATTTTTATCTTTCTCTTTGTCCCTCAGCCGGAAGTTCCATCTTCCAGGCGAGGACAATACAACACTAGCACCTTTATGATTGCCCCGAACCTATTGCCCTGATGGCAAGCTAAGATTGTTTGTTTAGACAAACCCCAACCCTTTTCAGACATATTACTTCTCCATGACATGCTATAGTCCACTTTGGTCCTTACTTGTACCTGTTAGGATACCATCTATGGGTTAAATAGAAAATTTGTTTACAAAAATTTCTTCCAAACTAGTGCTATTTCGCCGGCATTAAATAACCCACCGTGGTTGATATGCCGTAAAACAAACAAACACACCCTCTAAATTTACATGGTTTTAAATGAATGTATTAGTTTGCTTTGGTTTGTTTTGTTTTACGGCATATCAACCTCAGTGGGTCATTTAATGCCGATAAAGTTTTGAAATAAAGTAATTCTTAATGGATACACAATTTTTGTTTGTTAATACATTTTTCTATTTAACCCATAGATGGGACCTTAACAGGTACTACCACTCCGGGTTATAGTGAACCAAAGAGCAATGGTGATGAAGGGGTGCCCCACATTCCCCAAACCTCCAAAAACTGGAACCTAGCCATCAGATAGAGTTTAACGTCATTCCCAGGACATGTAGCCTTTAAGCACCCTTATGATAAAAAAGGGTTGGGGCTTGTCATAAGGGCAATAGGGTTGGGGCAATCATATAGGTGCTAGGGCTTGAAGTGACCAGCTGATGATCGGGGAAGCCTCTCCGACCACCCGTCTAGCCCAAGAAAGGGCAAAAGTGGTGTATTGCATGTCATGGACTGCTCAACCACCTGGGTTCTATCTTTAAGCATCACGGGTCGCCACCCTCGGCCAACAGATGGCCCTATTGGGCAAGTCTTATCCTCTGCAGAGGTGCAGTCATGCAGTGGTTGCATTCTAACGCCCTCGACAGGGCTGGTGGTTGATATGCTGTAAAACAAACAAACACACCCTCTAAACTTACATGGTTTTAAATGAATGTATTAGTAATAGATATGAACAATTTAAGTTCTATAACTGCAATGTTCCTGTTTTATAATACTCGTATCATTGCGGTTGTAAGTTAAATTGTTCATATTTAATACTAATAAATTTCAAGCATGTCTATGGTCTGAATATTTACCAGGCTAAACGATAAATCTCTTTTAAAATATTTGTAAACTTGCTATTCGTTCATAGAAATTTTCACTGCGAAATTTCTTTTATTTTGTTCTGATTTTTTGCTCGTAATTTCCACGCCTCATATGATATTTACAGAACAAACAGAAAGCGCTCTTAACTTATAACGACATAAGGACAACCCGGCTTTTATTATTAACCGATAGAAATTGAGTAATACTTTATTGTTATAAAATATAATAGTCAATATGCGCGAATAAACATGCAGAGAAAAATGAGTTGGGGTTAAACAAACATTGCAGCAGTGTGAAATGTCGCCATTTTGAAAAACCGATATTAGTATGGCGGGTGTTCAGTGATGATTGTACAAAACAAGTAGGGGGCGCTTTTTTATGTTGGCGCCCCCTCGGTGGATTTTAAAATATACAGAATATATATCTAAGAACTATGGTGAGTATAAAGTACTCCTTTATTGCCATTATTCCCATGTTCAGTTTAGTTTGGTGTTCAGTGATTATAGTACAAAACAAGGGCGTCACCTTTGATGTTGGCGCCCCATCGGCGGGTTTCGAATATACAGAATATATATACAAAAAACTGGGTATGACATTAAACTGCATCTGATGATGCATATGAAGTACTCCTGCATTTCCATTACTCCCATGTCCACTCTGAAACATTTTAGTTTGTTTTGGTGTTAAGTGATTATTGTTCAAAACAAGGGGGTCGCCTTTAATGTTGGCGCCCCATTGGTAGATTTTAAAATATTCAAAATGTATCTGATGGTAAGTATAAAATACCGATTCGTTGCCATTACTTCCACGTCCTACTCTGATACAGTTCAGTTTGTTTTGGAGTTCAGTGATTATTGTACAAAACAAGGGGGTCACCATTAATGTTGGCGCCCCAGCGGCGTTTTTTAAAAAATGCAGACTGTATCTAAGAACTGAGTATGACATTAAACTGTATTTGACGGTGAGTATAAAATACCCCTTCATTGCCATTACTCTCATGTCCACTCTGAAACAGTTCAGTTTGGTTTTGGTGTTCAATGATTATTGTTCAAAACAAGGATGTCGCCATTAATATTGGCGCCCTAGCGGCGGTTTTTAAAATATGCAAATTCCATCCTCAAAGAACTGAGTATGACATTAAACAGCATTGATGATGAGTATAAAGTAGTCCTTCATTTCCATTACTCCCATGTCCACTCGGAAACATTTCAGTTTGGCCTCCATCGGCGGATTTTAAAATATGCAGAATGTATCTAATAAGAACTGGGTATGACATTAAACTGCACCCGTTTCATACGACTCCAAATATTACAGCACATACCTCCATCAAATTAGGTTCAATTATCTATTGGAAAGTCGACACGTGTTTCGACCAAGAGTTTTTTTTCCTTTTATACATTGTATTATATTCACTATAATTCTAAATACAAAATAAAAATGCATTTCGCAATGAGTTTACTAATAAAATCCATTTAGACAATGGTTTTACTATAAAATGCATTAGACAATGAGTTTACTATAAAAATGCATTAGACAATGAGTTTACTATAAAAATGCATTAAACAATGGTTTTACTATAAAAATGCCATTAGACAATGAGTTACTATAAAAATGCATTAGACAAATGGTTTACTATAAAAATCCATTAGACAATGATTTTACTATAAAAAATCCATTAGACAATGAGTTTACTATAAAAATATTCCGATGATTTTACTATAAAAATCCATTAGAATGATTTTAGACACCGATTAGATCACCGAAGTTAAGCATCAATGAGCCTGTTCAATACTTAATTGGGTGACCACTTGAGTAAAACCCGGTATTGTAAGCAACCCCAATTCTTTTGGTTGTCAAATTATTTTAAAATTCGGCATTAAATGACCATAAAGGGGTTTATATGCCGTATAAGGAAAACAACCTACTTATCATATATCAAATAAACAGATATTCAAAATTGCTTTGAATACCGACCTCTGGACTCTGGTGAGAAAATAGCAACTTCCTTAGCTTCAAGCAAGTCTACTGACAAACTGATATTATATGAAGGTGTTTAAAAAAGAACTTAAAATATAAAAAAAGTAAAGTCGTCGGGGCGGCCTAATGTCGGTATCAGCCATGCAGCGAGGAGTCTATCCCCTTTTCAATAGCGCTAGACCAAGGAGATTATTTTAGCGTCTGAGGTGGAGCGCCACACCTACCATCAGCTCCTTACTTCTCGCACAGATCCCTGTGCTACTCATACGCTGAGTTGGCGAGGGCGGGTATCGAACTAGGAACCTTGTGGTTTCTCGCCGAACTCTCTACCGACTGAGCTAACCCGGCCCTTCCCGGGCCAAAAAAGTATATAGATTTCGCGCGGTCGAACCAACAGAATATGTTTATAAATGTGTAAAAAAATGTTTTTTATGAAAATAAAAAATATTTCAGCCTATAGGTTCTTCGGTCTTCCGTGTCATCTACATTATTAAATGACTAGGCAAGCTGTTAAAATCAATCAATCAATAA
The DNA here is from genome assembly GCA_023376005.1 of Doryteuthis pealeii. Classification (NCBI taxonomy): domain Eukaryota; kingdom Metazoa; phylum Mollusca; class Cephalopoda; order Myopsida; family Loliginidae; genus Doryteuthis; species Doryteuthis pealeii. The sequence goes on along the minus strand of CM042171.1, from coordinate 2,255,443 downwards.
ATAATGAAACATATATCAAATTACGTTAAAGTCATGTTGAAAACACCGTTTCCTCCTAGATCACCGAAGTTAAGCAGCAATGAGCCTATTCAACACTTAATTGGGGGACTACTTGAATAAAAACCGGTATTGTAAGCAACCGAACTCTTTTGGTTATCAAAATGTCTTAATTTGGAATTAAATAACATTGAAAGGGTTGATATACCGTCTAACAAAATAACCAACTAATCTTATGTCAAATAAACAGATATTTAATATTGGTTTGAATACCGACCTATGGACTCTGGTGAGAAAATAGCAACCTTCCTTAGCTGCAAGCAAGTCTACTGACAAGACTGGGTTATATGAAGGTGTTTGAAAAATATCATAAAATATACTGTAATGAAATTTTCCCGGGCCAAAAAAGTATATAGATTTAGCGCGGTCGAACCAAAGGATTAATAAATGAATCAAATAAAATAAAAAAATGAAAATAAAAGTTGGAAATAAATATTTAAACCAGGAAAACAAGAATAAATGAAATGTAAGCATACAAATATTCGTATAAAGAAGTACTAATAAATATAACTTGACTCTCCGGGTACGCGAGGATCGCCGTCGGTAATTGACGATGTTTGAGCGAAGAACCAACATGGCGGCAAGGGGCGGGTCGTCGGAGAAATGCTAAGGTCAACTAAGTATTGACCTTTACTTCATATTTAAAAGAAAGACAAATAAATAAATAAAAAGAAAAGCTAAGTAAATATACCGATTCGTAGCAAAATGAAACGAGCGGAGTTCATATCTGGGCAACGGTATTTAAACCGTGCTGGCTTCTTCTCCTCCATTGCGATTTTTCAGTTTGGCAAGATGTCAGACGCTGACTCAGCACTTTTGGCCAGTGATGGTAATGGCGGACTGGATGGAGGGCTGGGGAGTTTCGTTGCTGGTATACAAACTCTTTTTTTCTTTCTTTTTGTCGTTGTTGTTAGCGGTGTTGTTTTTGTTGTTGTTTCTGTAAATGCATTCGATTTATGCAGCAGGGGTGGAAAGAAGGAGGTAATGTCGATGCTGATCTAAGATGCACTTGGCATATATTCAAAACGATTCCTTTTTTTTTCTTACAGAAGTCGTAGAACGGAGTTGTAAACGGGAAAAAAATAACAAATAAACGAAATAAAAAAGTATACATATATATATATATAAAAGAATTCAAGCAGAAAGTAAAGTAAAAAAGAAAACAAAAACAAAAAAAGAAAGATAAAAAGAATAAAGGGGGACGGAGAACAAAATTATCTAGAATTGAAAAATGTTTTAAAGAAAATGGAGTATGAAATGGGTGATGGAGGAAAAAAAAAGGAAAAAAAAAAAGATTGATATACAAATATATACGGAAAAAAATCTTTGTTTTACGGCATATCAACATCAGTGGGTCATTTAATGCCGACCAAGTTTTGAAATAAATTCATTCTTAATGGATACTTAATTTTTTATAGAGTAATCTTTTTTTATTTAACCCATAAATGGGACCTTAACAGGAACTACCACTCCGGGTCAGAATGGACAAGGGAGCAATGATGATGAGGGAAGGCTCTACATTCCCCAAACCTCTAGTGCTGGAACTTTTTCCCTGTCCCATCCGGGGGGTCCAGTGTGCTTCGACCACTGGACCGGGTTAAAGTACAATGATTAGCGTCGATAACAGAGGGCCATTCCTCCAGGCAATACATGCCCCTTTAGGGGCAGGGCTGGGTTTATTGCCCAGCGCCTGAGGCGCCCACTCCCTTGTGGGGGAATGCCGAGGGGATTGACACAATTTTTGTTCTTTCCCACCCATGAGCTTCGGCTTGTGGGTGGGCCCACGTTAAAAGGAGGCCTTGTGCCCAGTCCATACAAGTGGGGTATGCGACAAATACACTCTAGTGCTGGAACCTCACCCTCAGATAGATTTTAATATCATTCCCAAGACATAAAGACCCTCAGCCACCACCTTCTAGCACCCACATGATAAAAATGGTTGGGACTTGCTATAAAGTCAATACGATTGGGACAATCGTATAGGTGCTAGGGTTGGTCTCTGTAAATGTCCATAGGATTTGGTTTTATTTGGTTTGTTTTACGACATATCAACCTCAGTATATTTTGCGACATATCAACCTCAGTATATATATAAAATTGCGTCGATCCCGTCGGCATTCCCCCACAATGGGGGCGCCTCAGGAATCGACGCTATTATTAAACTCTCGACGAGTCCAGCGGTCGAAGCTCGCTGGACCCCCGGCGTTAACCGGAAACCCGAGTGTGCAATGGGTTCATAAAAAAAGATACATATCAACCTCAGTGTGTCATTAAAGCCGACCTAGTTTTGAAATAAATTCATTCTTAATGGAGACTTAATTGTTTTATAGACACAATTTTTATTTAATCCATATAGGGTACTCTAATAGGTACTACCACCCCAAAAAGATGTGAACTAAGAAAAATCCTTGAAGAGAAGAAAGGAAAAAGATAAAGAACAATAAAAGGAGGAAGAAAAGTAAGAAAAAGAAACATAAAAATAACAAAACAAACAAGGAATGGAAGTGATTGAAACAAAAAGATCTTAAAGATAAAAAATGCAGAATGAAATGAAAGAAAAAAATGAAAAGAAATTTAATGCACTGATATAGAAAGAAAGATTGGTGGAGAAATGAAAGGTGTAAACTAAGAAAAATCTTCGAATAGAACAGGGATCGCCAATTTTTTTGGCGGGGTCCGGATAATTGAAAAAATAACGAGCGCAGGCCACATTATATCTGTGGTCAATGCTTGCTAACCTGAAGGAAATATCTGAGAAAAAGATGTAAAACAATATTTATCTTTCCATATTTCTTTCTGGATAAGTGGCGTGAGATGCACAAAAACAGATTTAACTGTTATAGGTGATACACCCTATTTGACCAATTGAATGCGCCGACAGCTTACTATAAATAAACAGGGATAATTGTGGCTTAGAAGCAAGCCAATGCGAGTGCCAATAACTCTTTCGTCGGACGTATTATTGTTCGTATTATTGTATTGTCTACTTTCTGTTAATACATTTTTCTACTTGTCGTTACCCGTTGTTTTGTTCTTATTTGACCCCTTAAAACCTCACAACATTAACCAACATATTTTTTTCAAGACATTATCAAAGAACGCAACATTAGAAGAAAGGTTTAGTTAAATTTGTAAAACTAAAGTTTGCCTTTTAATATATCGATACATCCAATTAAGAGAATTGATTTTGTGTGTCTATCAGTCAATTTCGTTTGATGGGTTCCTTTCACATATTTCAATTTTGAAAAGGTTTGCTTCCATGCAAAGAAAGAAAGAAAGAATAAGAAAGAAAAAGAAAGCAAAGAAAAAAGAAAGAAAGAAAAAGAAAAAGAAGGATTGAAGGACAAAGAAAGAAAGAAAGAAAGAAAGAATAAGAAAGAAAAAGAAAGCAAAGAAAAAAAGAAAGAAAGAAAAAAAGAAAAAGAAGGATTGAAGAACAAAGAAAGAAAGAAAAGGATTGAAGGACAAATAAAGAAAGAAACAAAGAACAAAGAAAGAATGAAGGATAAAGAATGAAAGAAAGAAAATGAAATCAAAGAAAAAGAAAAGAAAGAAAAAGAAAGATTGAAGGACAAAGAAAAAAAGAAAGATTGAAAGACAAAGAAAGAAAGAAAGAATAAGAAAGAAAAAGAAAGCAAAGAAAAAAGAAAGAAAGAAAAAAAAGAAAAAGAAGGATTGAAGAACAAAGAAAGAAAGAAAAAAGATTGAAGGATAAATAAAGAAAGTAACCAAAGAACAAAGAAAGAAAGAAGGAAAGAAAAAGAAAGATTGAAGGACAAAGAAAGAAAGAAAGAAAGAAAGAAAGAAAGAAAAAGAAAATGAAAGCAAAGAAAAAGAAAGAAAGAAAGAAAGAAAAAGAAAGATTGAAAGACAAAGAAAAAAGAAATTGAAAGACCAATAAAGAAAGAAAGAAAGAAAGAATAAGAAAGAAAAAGAAAACAAAGAAAAAAGAAAGAAAGAAAAAAAAGAAAAAGAAGGATTGAAGAACAAAGAAAGAAAGAAAAAAGACTGAATGACAAATAAAAGAAAGAAACCAAAGAACAAAGAAAGAAAGAAGGAAAAAAAGATTGAAGGACAAAGAATGAAAGAAAGAAAATGAAAGCAAAGAAAAAGAAAGAAAGAAAGAAAGAAAGAAAGAAAAAGAAAGATTGAAGGACAAAGAAAAAAAGAAAGATTGAAAGACAAAGAAAGAAAGAAAGAAAGAATAAGAAAGAAAAAGAAAGAAAAAAAATAAAGAAAGAAAAAAAAGAAAAAGAAGGATTGAAGAACAAAGAAAGAAAGAAAAAGGATTGAAGGACAAATAAAGAAAGAAACCAAAGAACAAAGAAAGAAAGAAGGAAAGAAAAAGATAGAATGAAGGACAAAGAATGAAAGAAAGAAAATGAAGCAAGAAAAGAAAGAAAAAAAGAAAGAAAAAAAAAGATTGAAGGACAATGAAAGAAAGAAAGAAAGAAAAAGAAAGAAAGAAAGAAATTCGCAAGATACGTATTCAGAAACAGAATATAAAGACTTATTTGAACTATTAAGGGAATACGAAGAAAGATACTCTTTGAGGAAAATCTATGGAAATAAATAATGAAAACGTTTTTGAGAACAATCTAAAGAATAATGTGGAAACAAATGCGAAAGTGAAGAGAATGTGTAAAAGACAGAAGGGAAGACAAAAGAAAATACCGAATTAAAAACGAAGGATTTAAAAATACTTCTTCAATCTAATACTCTTATCTTTCTAAAAGCTAAAATGGTCAGTCCAAACAAATTGGGTAAAAATAGAAAATATTTAGATATTTAATCGTTTCAAAAAAGAATGAGGATTTTCGTATTAAAAAAATTAATAATAATAATAATAATAATAATAATAATAATAATGAAAAATGTTTTGCTGTTTTCGGAGAGGCGTGGTGTAGAGCTTACTGTTTTAGGAACTGCACTTGACGACCGACCTTTAAATATTGGATGAGACTGTTGGCGGTTCACTTTTAGGCGAATGCGTCCGATGAAAAACATAAACCCCTCACTTCTCTCACTATCTATGGTTTAATAGTAGGGCAGACTGAGCTCTTTAACCCTGGCAAGACAATCTATCAATGGCTTAATAGTAAAACCGACTGAGTTCTTTTGTTGTATAGCCGACTACTGGAATTCAATAAAACCACAGACACGTGTATATAAAAATATGACCCGTCTTTATTTTCGTCGGTGTGTGGGTAGTGAGGGGCGACGAGTGTTCTCAATGAACTTCCGGGGGTGGTTGATGACGGGAGGCGAAGAGGTTACCTCGGCTGCTCGCTGGGGACTGAATTGACACCCTTCATCTGCTAGCCTTTATATACAATAAATATGCCCTCGCATTTTTATCTTTTGATCTGATAACGGACATTTTCATATATTTCCTTATCTTTCTCTCCGCCTTTTCACCGGAAGAGGAGTCTTCCGTTTTCGTTTTTTCTTTTACATATTTCTTCATCTTCCCCATGCTTCTTGACCGGAAGACCTCTCTTCCGTTCTCCATTTTTTAAAATATATATTTTTATCTTTCTCTTTCTCTTTTTGCCGGAAGCTTTCTCTTCCGTTGCAACACATTATCTTTGGCAAGGCAATTCTTCTATGACTTTACAGTAGGTTAGGTTGAGGTCTTCAACTCTGGCAAGGCAATCTATGGATGAATAGTAAGGTAGGCTGAGTTCTCTTGCGATGGCATAGCGATATATAACTTATTACATAATACAGTAGGATGAGTTTGGATAGAAAAATGTTCTGTCAACAAATCAGGTGTTCATCAAGCACGACACATTCTTCAGTGAAGAGTCAATAGTTCATTAAGGGAGATATCTCTCCCCTAACAAAACATAGAAGGAACCCTAGCAGGTAGTACCACTCCGGCTCAGAGTAGACTTAATAGAAATAGCAATGAAGGAGCACTCCGTACTCACAAATCTTCAGAACTGAAGCCTCACCATCAGATCCAATCTAGTATCATGACCAGGATACATCTCTGGGGTGGAGACTTACCGCTGTGCAAGGGGCGTAGTAAGAGCCTTTTAACCCTGCCAATTTTATCTATGGTTGAATAGTAGGGCAGACTGGGCGCTTTAGTCATCGAAAGGCAATCTATCTATGGCTTGATAATAAGGTAGACGGAGTTTTTTTTATCCTCGCAAGACAATTTATCTATGGCTTCATAAGTTAAGTCGTCGGGGCGGCCTAAAGTCGGTATCAACCAGTCAGCAAGTGAGTCTATCCCCTTTTCAATAGCGCTAGACCAAGCAGATTGTTTTTGCGTCTGAGGTGGAGCGCCACACATATCATCAGCTCCTTACTTTACCGCACAGATCCCTGTGGTACTCATATGCTGAGTTGGCGAGGAGCGGTATCGAACTAGGAACCTTGTGGCTTCTAGCCGAACGCTCTACCGACTGAGCTAACCCGGCCCCTTAGATAAGTAAAGTAAGTAAAGTCGTATCAGCCAAACATCGAGGGAGTCTCTCCCCTTTTCGTTAGTGCTAGACCAAGGGGATTGTTTTTGCGTCTAAGGTGGAGTACCACACCTACCATCAGCTCCTTACTTTACCGCACAGACACCTATGCTACTCATACGGTGGATTGGTGAGGGTTGTATCGAACCAGGTAACTTGTGGTTCCTAACCGGACGCTCTACCGACTGAGCTAAACCGGCCCTTAGGTAGACGGGGTTATTTAGCCCTGGAAAAGCCATCTTTCTATGGCTTAATAATAGGGCTAACTGAGCTCTTTATTCCTGGCAAGACAATCTATCTATACATATATAAAGGGCAGTTGTCTGTATGTGAATGTCCGGATGGAACTACGAAAATAAAACAATTAACGGGTTAAGTAAATACATATACACATTAAATATCACCAGGGCTTGGTTTTTGAGCAGAAATAATGAAGGTTTGATTTATATTTGTGAAGATAATTAAAAAATAAAATTTAAATGATAACAGCATAGAATTTCTTTTGCATTTAAGATTTTAAATTGTAGACAATAATTTTTTTTTTCAGAGTGGCAGAATCAACGCAAGGCCATTTTTTTACACCGGAATTTTAATAGGGCTACCCAGCATCACCTGGGTAGGGGGTACACAGGCGATGCTGGGTTGCCGCTTCTAGTACATATATAAAGGGCAGTTGTGTGAATCTGTATGTCTAGAGGGAACTTCGAAAATAAAACAATTAACGACAAAGTAAATATATATATACACATTAAATATCACCAGGGCTTGGTTTTTGATTGGTTCTAATTAGTTGTAATTTATAATTAAATTCAAATCAGACCGATCAACTCTGCTGATGAGGCATAATAGGCCGAAATGTACACACAGAGAATGACTTTTTCTCGATTTGTTTACGCTTTAAACAGATATATTCGCCTAATTCATTAATTAACAACTAATTAATTTTCAAATTAGGTATGACTTCAATTAAGCACATTTTCTCCAAAAAATTGTCGGCATAACCATATCAAACAAACTGTTTGCGTACTTTTATACTGTCGTGCAGCAAGTCTCCAAAAATGAGGATATATGAGTTTATAAACAAAGCGAGAAATCTGGGAAGAACAGCTGATGTAACGGTTAGAATCCCCGATTGTCAGCCAGGCAGTTAGGGTTCAAATCAAACACAAAGCGGCATATAGTCTAAAACTCTGCTAATGATAGGCCGAAATGTATATACAGAGAATGACTTTTTCTCGATTTGTTTACGCTTAAAATTTAAACAGATATATTTGCTTAATTCATTATCAACTAATTAATTTTCAAATTAGATATGACTTCAATTAAGCACATATTATCCCAAATATATAATCTTCATACAATGACTGTTATTCATACAGTTGCATTGCAACCAACACAGCCTTCATCAGATGATGACTCTGGGTTCAGGTATGGTTTGCGGGCCAAAGAATCATTACCACTAACCCAGAGCTCCCCAGCAGTATCTCACGATACCACCAGACTTTTCGGTTTGATGTCACAATATAGGATTGCCATATCCACGCTGGTGCGGTTAGAGCTTTCTCCTGAATCTTTTTGATGTATTTCCTCTTTTCTGGTGGAGAAAGTCCAAGTATAGCCACAAATGCCATATACATATATAACATAATTTTAAGAAGAAATCATCATCATCATCATGTCGCGCTGTCAGCGCGGATATCCATGACAATCTCTCTCCATCCGTCCCTATCGCTCATCATTCTCGGGAGGTCCTCTATGCAGCATCCTGCATCCGCACAGAGCTGATCAATGTACGTTTTTGCTGGTCAGCCCACACTGGCTTGTCCATGTGCTGGCTTCCACAGGAGGACGTCGCTAATGAGTTTGTCCTTGCTTCCCCAGCAGTGTCCCGCGTGTCTTGTCCGTCTTACTCGGATGGTTTGGGTGATATGTGGTAGGTGGTCGTACAGCTGTTTTCTCGTAGGGTGCTGTTTCCACGTCTTGTTCATGATCACCCGCAGTATTCTTGTGCAGCTCCCATCGAGTTTATTCTCAAGTCGCTTAGTTAGGGTCCAGGTGGTGCAGCCATACAGCAGTACTGACACGACCAATCACCCTCATGATAACTAGGAATACAGTTGAAATTGCCGGATCCCAAATGTTTGGCCAACATTTTATTCACTGGATAGAGAAATGTTTTCTTCTCCGAAAACAAGGGAAGTTAACTAGAAAATTACAAAAAATATATCTTATCTATCGACTTAAGTTACTCGGAGAATATCTGCATTCAGTGGAGCCAAGAGTATGTCTCTTGCGTGTAAATTAGAAAATAGAAATAAGAAAAATATACTTTCTCAACCAACGTTTTCAATCAAATTTCTATTAATGAAAGAAGCCTGGTGCATAAACATACCCCAATGCTTCACCTGCACACACACACACACACACAAACACATATACATATGTATTATATATGTATGTATATATAGATACATATATAGATAAATATATATTATACTGGTGCATAAATAATACATAACCTGCACATTCACACAGACAAACACACACACACATACACACACACACACACACACACACACACATATATATATATATATAATATATATATATATATATATATATAGGTATATGTATATGTATATGCGTGTGTGGTTTGTGAATGTGTAGATGAAGTATGTATATATATATATTATATATATATAATATATATATATATATATACACTTCACCTGCACATCCGCCGACACACAAACACACATACACACACATATATATACATCTCTCTCTCTCCTCTATATATATATATGTGTGTGTGTGTGTGTCTGTGTGAATGTGCAGAGGAAGTATAATTATATATATATATATATATATATATATATATACTTCACCAGCACATTCACACACATACACACAATCTTTAAAAATTTAAACACAATTTTCTAAATGCAATATTTTAAAGTACGTTTTTCGATTTAATCCATAGATGAGACCCTAACAAATATATATATATATATATATATATATATATATATATATATATATATATATATATATGTGTGTGTGTGTGTGTGTGTGTGTGTGTGTGTGTGTGTGCGATGGATGCTCAAAAAGTATACAAAAAGTGATCTGACGAATCTCGGTGGGCCTCAGATACCCACGAGTGGAAATGTTCCATAATCACGATACCTCTAGTATTTAAGGGCTTTTTATTCAACAATAAATTTGCTCTGTTTATTATAATTAAACATTGATCTCTCATACGGGATCTGAACTTTGCAACAAACTACTGTTAGAGAATAGGACCAGCTTAGCATCACCTTTATACCAAGAAACTTGGTACCAACCAAAAAGTATATATATATTATGTATATATATATATATATATATATATATATATATATATAGTATACTACACAACATCATCAAGATGACTAATGGTTGTAAACACCATCTAGCACATATATGATAAAAAATACTTGGGGGTTGCCATAAGGGCAGTAGGGTTTGGATAATCATATAATTCTTTGGAAGCGCGTGGTGTAATGGTTAAAGTCATCGGAAATGGACTCGTAGCCCCGTATTCAAATTCTGGACGTTGCATTTCACTTAACGCTAATACTCTTGGGAAAGGTATGAATCCTACTCTCCCTCCAGTTTAAAAATTCATCATTATAGACATGTTGAATTATACGTTGCAGTTTTTACAGAAGCGTTTGATGGAGGAATATATATATATATATATATATATATATATATATATATATATATATACTTGTGAATAAAAAGGCCTTAAATACTAGGGGTATCGTGATTATGGACCATTTCCACTGGAGGGTATCTGAAACCCACCGAGTTTCGTCAGATCACTTCTTTATTCAGACTGGCAAATAGCCAAATGGTGAAACATAGGCGCACCCTGGGAGAGTAGGGGTAAGAGGGGAAGTTGTAAACACCGACAAATTCTAAAATAAGATAACAAATGACCTCCCATAAGAGGAGGGGCATAACTATCAAACCGAGTCAAGACTAAGGAGTACAACACAGTAGGGGTTATAGATAAGGAATTTTGATTGAAAATTAACTCGAGACTAATGCAGACAGGCATAGGCTCCATAACAACAAAGGGAAGAAGTCGGCATGACATCTAAAGTACCACCAACCAAAAGACTCTTGAAAGAAAGAATACACAAATATCGACCCTGGGGATGGGGAGAAATGTATAAATGTAAGCTGAATTTGTCTCTTTACCAGACTGAATAAAGAAGTGATCTGATGAATCTCGGTGGTCCTCAGATATCCACGAGTGGAAATGGTCCATAATCACGATACCCCTAGTATTTAAGGGCTTTTTATTCAACAATAAATTTGCTCTGTTTATTAGACTTAAACATTGATCTCTCATACGGGATCTAAACTTTGCAACAAACTACTCTTAGAGAATAGGACCAGCTTAGAATCACCTCTAGAATCACCTTTATACCAAGAAACTTGGTACCCAACCAAAGAAAGTATATATATATATATATATATATATATATATATAATATATTATATATATATATATATGACTAACTTACATCTGTAAGATTTCAGCTTCATATGCCAAAATTTAAAAAAACGTAACTAATCTACTACAACGTCTGTCTGTCTGTCTGTCTGTCTGTCTCTCTCTCTCTCTCTCTCTATATATATATATATATATATATATAAAAATTTCTCTCTCTCTCTCTCTCTCTATATATATATATATTATATATATATATATATATATATATATATAAATTATGAAAAAATTCATTTTTATCCATCTACATTCTTTTCTTTACTCATTTTTCATCATATTGTCGATGCATTTTCCATTCTCACACACACACACACACATATATATATATATATTATATATATATATATGTGTGTGTGTGTATATATATATATATATATATATATATATATATATATATATATATATAATAACTGAGAACTAGACGCACCAGATATATTATTATCTCTACGATTACAACGTATGAGGGGATACCAGTTTTTGTTCGTTCTGACGATTGTCTCTTGTAGGATATTTCAAACCAACCTCAGATTTGCAAATAATTCCCCAGATCGTTGATCTAGGCGTACAGATAAACAAAATAAGAGACATGGCTTATTGATCTCACGCTTTCTTTCCCCAGTACCCTTAGATGCTCCATCCTGTCAGCTGGGGCGTTAGAATGCACCGACTGCACCTCTGCAACGGGGTAAGACTCTCCCAATGGGGCTACCTGTTGGCTGTGGGTGGCGACCCGTGATGCTTAAGGATAGAGCCCAGGTGGATAAGCAGTTCATGACATGCAATACTCCACTTTGGCCCTATCTTGGGCTAGAGGGAGGGTTGGAGAGGCCCCCTCCGATCAATCGGCTGGCCACGTCAAGCCCTAGCACCTATATGATTTTCCCAACCCTATTGCCTTATGGCAAGCCCCAACCCCTTTTTTATTATATGGGTGCTAGAAGGCGGTGGCTGCGGATCTACATGTCCTGGGAATGACGTTAAACTCTATCTGATGGTGAGGTTCCAGTTTTGGAACTTTGGGGAATGTGGAGCACCCCTTCATCACCATTGCTCCCTGGTCCACTCTGACCCGGAGTGGTAGTACCTGTTAGGGTCACATCTATGGGTTAAATAGAAAAATGTATTTATAAAAAATTGTATTATCCATTAAGAATTGATTTATTTCAAAACTTTATCGGCATTAAATGATCCACTGAGGTTGATATGCCGTAAAAAAAACAAAAAACAAACCAAACCTTAGAAGCTGCAGATGAGGTTTGTTAAACTACTCGATGGCTTCGTGCATTTTGGTCTACAAAGAATTTTTTTTTTAAATACAGTAAGACAAAATATTTTGTTATTTTTTTGTTTGTTTGTTGTTTATTTACCTTTCAGTGATCTGAAGCGCAAGCACGTGACAAAAATAACAAGGCGGCTCGGTGATTTGGTTGATACAATCAAGCATTGTTCTTAACACATACAGGGATGTTTCTTGTATCATTGTTTTTTTTTATTGTTGTTTTTTTTTTTTTTTACACATTCTCATTTATACGCAGCCTGCCCGTTTGTGTCTTCCTGAGGCTTATATACGGGATTATCACAGCAAATGAACTTGGGTCCGGGATACGTGCAACTCATCTAGAAACTGTTGGTTCATTTCCTGATACCTTGGAGTGACCCCAAAGAGGAATTACAAAGATGATAAGGGTTTTCGGTACTGCGCATGCGTTCATTCGGGTTTGAAAGAGACTCGATTGGGGTTGTTCACTGCTTACTTATATCCAATATATTTCATCCTTTGAAAATCTTCTATCCGCTGTCTGCTTCTTCGTATCGGAGTTTCTTCTCTCTCGTATCGGGCCGGGTCTCTCCCCCCATCTCTCTCTCTCTCTCTCTCTCTCTCTCTCTCTCTCTCTCTCTCTCTCTCTCTCTCTCTCGCTATATATATATATATATATAATATATATATATATATATATATATTTTAGGGAGATTATGTGCTTAAATAAAGGCATACCTAATTTGTTAATTAATTAATTATAATTAAATGAATTCGGCGTGCATATCGGTTTAAATGTAAAGCGTAAACAAATCGAGAAAAAGTCGATCTCTGTATGTACATTTCAGCCTATTAGGCCTCATCAACAGAGCTATAGACAGGGCAGTGTCGGCCCTCGTCATTTCAAACAGATCGCTTGACCACTTCATATATATATATATATATATATATATATATATATATATATGTGTGTGTGTGTGTGTGTGTGTGTGTGTGTATATATTTATAATCCAAAAATCCGGAGGAGAAATCTTCCTTACGACATAAGAGATATTTTTTAAACGTGTCCCAGTTTGTAGAGCACAATGTGTCCTCTTATTTTTAGAGTCACAGAGCAAATTTATAAGTAAAAATAAGTAGAAATATAAGTAAAAATATAACAAAATTATAAGCAAAATATATGAGTCTTTTCTTATAATTTTACTTATGTATATATAAATATATATATATATATATATATATATATATATATTCCAAACTCAAAGCATTCAAAACATCCATCATCTTTTAACTACATGAATCCTTTATATATATATATATATATATATATATATATATATATATATATATATATATATTAGTTAATGATTAATGAATTTAGGCAGGCATATATTTTCAAATTTAAGGCTAAACAAATCGAGAAAATGTCAATCCCTGTATGTACATTTCGGCCTATTAGGTCTCATCAGCAAGGTTATAGACATGGGAGACTGCTCCGTGTGTGACTCGAAACCTCGACTGCCAAGCTGACAGGCGGGGATTCTAACCAATACACCAGCTGGCCTATCCCAGATTCTTTGTTCGTTTTGAACTTATTCATATACCAATTTTTGGGGACTTATCGCACGACAGTATGAAAATAGGTATACAAAGAATGTGTTTATTTTTATATGGCCTTTTATAAGGTCGTCGGGGCGGCCTAAAGTCGGTATCAGCCAGTCAGCGAGGGAGTCTATCTCCTTTTCAATAGTGCTAGACCAAGGAGATTGTCTTTGGCGTCTTAGGTGGAGCGCCAGACATACCATCAGCTCCTAACTTTAGCACACAGATCCCTGTGCTACTCATACGCTGAGTTGGCGAGGACCAGTATCGAACTAAGAACCTTGTGGTTTCTAGCCGAACGCTCTACCGACTGAGCTAACCCGGCCTCTTATATATATATGTATGTATATATATATATATGTATATATATATGTATATATATATATATTTAAGTATATATATATATATATAAATATATATATATATATATATATAGAGAGAGAGAGAGAGAGAGAGAGAGAAAGAGAGAGAGAGAGATAAAAAGGGTATAAATAGGAGTATATAAATTGAGAAAAATGATAAAAAGTAGTATAAATTAGTGTAAAAATTTTTTTAAATACGAAAAGGAGTATAAAAATGAGTATGAAAGTGATATAATGAATATGTAAATACCTTGGTACCCCCTCACTATAATCTGATTGGACAGTGTCGTGTATAAATAGTCGACACTGTGTTGATACTATACCTAATGCCTACAAGTTAAACTTACTCGCTAGACGACACCACGACTACTCGGTAGTCGGATGGCTATTCGACGTACCAATTACTACTGCGATAATATACCAAATACCAACTTCAGAATATATCCCTTAATCCGGATATATCAGAAAGGAATAAAGGAAAAACCTATTCGGTATAAAATAACCAACCAACCAACCAACCAACCAACCCAAATATGCTGAGCCAAACGGTATCCAAAGATGCCAAACAATTTCAATATATAAATGTTTAAATTGCACCGCATTGAACACTTGGAAAGTCTTTTCGGCAAGAAAATTTGTCTTGCTTCGGTCTGTGGCTGTGTAAAATCTCGCCGCAAACAGGCGAGAATAACACACTCTCACGTTCATTCAAACAAAATCTGATGCAATGCATAAAAAATAAATATAAACAAATACGAAATATGAATTTCCATTTAAATATAAAAAGGAATTTTAAAAAATGGGTTACGTTATTTTTCGGTGGATTAAAACCGTCTGGCTTATCGTTTTCCCGCGCTTGACGCATGCGCAGTGCACATGTAAATGTTTTCACGTTTTTTCTTTATTTTTATTTTATTTTATTATTTTTATTTTTTAAATTTTTTTTTTTCAATTACATGTTTCTTATCAAAGGTTTCGTTTTCTTGTAAGTCGAGTTGGTTCATAATAAATTCTGTTGCTTTTTTTATTTTTTATTTTTACCTATTTGGCCTGTGAATAATTTTTGTAAAATTTTAGATTTTCGAACTAGAAATGACAGACTGGCGTATCATAAACAGGTAAACTATTTTTCGCAAAGTGTCTGTTAATGAAATTTAATTAGGTTAATTGCAGCTAACAAAAATTATATACATAAACTAATGTAATTTATCAAAACACACACACACACACACACACACACACACACACATACACACACATATATATATATATATATATATATATATATATATATGTATATATATATATATATATATATATATATATGTAAGAGTATGAAAACACAATATTGTTAAAATGAATATATTTTCATTATTGTTAAAAAGAATATATTTTCATATCATTTTAATATATATATATATATATATATATATATATATATATATATATATATATAAGTATAATATGTATAATTATGGATAAGTGCGGTAAAATGACTAAAAATAGAAAAGATCCAAGAACGCTCCGTTTTCATCAACAATTTCAAATTGACCGACCAGCCATCAAACAAAAGGATCTCGAAGATTTCTTATTTTCTATGATGCTTTTTCTTTTTTCCCTCAAACTAACGAAAGCCCTGATGAAGATCTATTGAAACAGATCGAAACACTGCAGCGGATGCGAAATAAACATTACTCGTTTATGAACTTGTGTTTTTCCATTTTTTTATAATATTCAATTTTGTTTAATATTACACATTTCTACTTTTTCCTCGTACATACATATATATATATATATATATATATATATATATATATATATATATATATATATATATATATATATATGAAAGTGAATGGAAGTTAATCCGACAGTATGAATTTAACATTTTTGAAAAAACAAATGATGTTAATAGTTTGCTGACAGAATCTGTTTCGACCGTTTTCAATAATGTTAAATTCATACTGTCGGATTAACTTCCATTTACTTTCATACTGTCTATTGAAAAAACAAAATATCGGGATTTTCACATCTCCCGACGCTAATATCATCTACAGCACTACGGATTTGTCAACAATACAAAATCTTTGAAACTATACACCATTCTTCAATTGTGCTGTGGACTTTTAACTTACTTTTTGTAGCTGGAATATATCATGAACATTTTTGATACTTATTATTCATTTTTTTATATATTTTTACATCAAACTCTTTTAAGTTTTATCATGGATTAAAATGCGTATTCTGTGTTAAAAATAAATGTTATTTTTAACTCAGAATACGCATTTTTTAAAAATTCCAGCATCGATCACTAGCGTTCGTGTACCTCCTATCTAACGGTTATTAATGCCGTCTTTCATTCATATGATGAAGACCGCTCTATTAAAACGGTCGAAACAGATTCTTGTTTTTTCAAAAATGTTAAATTCATATATATATATATATATATATATATATATATATAATTTGTGTGTGTTCGTGTGTTTGTTTAGATTTTCATTAATTCGTGAATCTTGTGGAGCAGGTGTGTATAGGATATTTGTGCGATACAGGGTGATGAAGATTTTAGGTTTTTCCTTTCTTATCTTTAAAAAAAATAAACTTGGCATAGTAATAAAAAAATCGTTTCTTTTCTCTGGATTATACGTGAGATAAAAACCAATAAACCACTAGAAAAAAAAACTATTCATTCATTTCCGAAGAACGGAATTATCGATAGTCGCGAAAATATGCTGACTAAGAAACATCTGCTTAGCTCAGTCGTTAGAACTAGGACCTATATGATTTTCCCAACCCTATTGCCCTTATGGCAAGCCCCAACCCCTTTTTATCATATGGGTGCTAGAAGGCGGTGACTGAGGGTCTACATGTCCTGTGAATGACGTTAAACTCAATCTGATGGTGAGGTTCCAGTTTTGGAGGTTTGGGGAATGTGGAGCACCCCTTCATCACCATTGCATCACCCTGGTCCACTCTGACCCGGAGTTGTAGTACCTGTTACGGTCCCATCTATGGGTTGAATAGAAAAACATGAGTTTATAAACAAAATTGTATTATGCATTAAGAATAAATTTATTTCACAACTTTGTCGGCATTAAATGACCCACCGAGGTTGATATGCCGTAAAACAAAACAAACCAAACAAACCAATCAGTCGTTAGAGAGTTGGTCTGGGAACCCCGAGGTTCCTGGTTTGATTCTGGCCTTCGCCATCTCAGCGGATCAGTAGCACATGGATAAGTGTGGTATCTGATTCTCTAACATATCACTTGACGCGCGAGATTCGCACCTCTGGGGTTCAGAGACCTATAACCGTCCTTGAAGTTTTCCACTGGCCCCTTTGAATTCTCTCTACAGGGTCTGTCAACAATTTCTGCTACCACATGAATTGAAACACACACTTCTCAGCTCCCCCCGATGTATATGTGTATATATATATATATATATATATATAATATATATATATATATATATATATATATATATATATGAACACGCTTCACGTATATATAAACGCTAAAAAACTACTGGTTTTTAAAATCTTAACCATTTGACTCATCTAAAGATTGCGTAAGCATGAAACTTATAGTTGTGAGTTTATAATATCCATAATATCATTATTATTGATTGTAAATCTGCTCTGCTTTATTAGCATTGAGCACCTTTTTATGCCAATACTTTTCTCATTCATTCTCTATTTATTTTATATATATATATATATATATATATATATATATATATATATATATATATATATATATATATTATAATATATTAATGATTTGAAGGCGATTACAATGCGTATAAGAAATAAAAACAAAAAGATGTTATTTTTGTCTTATCGATTTCAAAGTAGAAACTTCATCTTCAGAGGTGAATATAAAA
>CM042171.1:2219739-2234739 GCA_023376005.1 Doryteuthis pealeii | reverse complement strand
ATATATATATATATATATATATATATATATATATATATATATATATATATATGACCTCTCTAATTGGTAATTTAAAATTAACTCTTTAAATTAAGTTCACGCAACCAGCTGTCAGTGGGCGAGGGGATAAGATATCGGACTACCATGCGGTCAGTCTAAGATCGACCCTACCCAAAGATAGTTGTGTCTAGCCACACTGAAGAGGCATGATATTCCGAAACACGTGTCTGCACAACCATATATTTATATGTATGGTTGTGTAGTGTTCGTGTAAAATATATTGAAATCTGATTTCCAAAAGGCTTTAAATTTTAAAAGGTCTTTCCCTTTATTGATAACGAGTTCTGACAAAATGAGTTGAAGTTGACGGTAAAAAAATTGCCGTCTTTCCTGATTGCTGTGATGAATATTTTAAACCTGCCACATTGAGGATCACAGTTTATTTTGACTGTGGAACGGAATTTCCATTCTGGGACGTTCCAGTGTTCATTTATAATCCTAATCTGAATTCCCTGGGTTGAAGGATTTGGGAAAAAATATGACAAATATATAAAGGGGACAGAAATATCGAAGAAGAAGTGTAAACAACAGTAACAACAACAATAATAATAATAATCTTATTATAATGGAGATTGTGTGTTTTCCTGTCTGTAACCGAAACTATATTACTACTCAAGTCACAATTCCCTTAGTTATTTACATCACATTCTCCATGATTCTATTTCTATTTAAACCGCAATTAATAATAAAACTGTTTGACATTATTAATACTTTTGGCCTTACCTAAATACAAATAACATGCAATTGTATTTATATATACAACAAAATACCAGTTTTCAGTGTAAACGTAAAGCTAATTTGCATATTGATATTAAAAAAACTGATTTTAATAAAAATGTGCTTGGTATTATTGATTTCTAATTGTTTGGTTTTATCTTAATGAATATGAGTAAACATCTCTTCAATAAATCCTAAAAGAAATTCATTAACAAGAAGAAATAACTGTAATTTTATTCTTTACTTCCTATTTTAACTAAATAGTTAAATTAGGAAAATTTAGCATTGAAAAACGGAAGTGATGAAAGAGTAAGTTTCAGTTGTTCTATTTTCCGATTATACCCCCTCCGTTTCAAATCTTTTTATTTGAATTCTTAATTAGTTTCATTAGCCTTTCTGATTTAATCTAATATTTTATTACATTTAAACTTAAATACTTGCACCCGGAGGTTGGATATATTTGCTAGTAATAATAATAATAATAGGGTTTGGAAAGTTTGGAAATCAGAGGGAGGATTGAAACCATTCAGAACACTGCACTGCTGCAATCTGCCAGAATACTCAGAAGAGTCCTGGAGATCTGAGGAGACTTGATATCACTCAGACTCCAGTGAAAATACCATCAGCTAATGCTGATGTGAAAACTCAAAAGGAGCAAATAATAATAATAATAATAATAATAATAATAATAATAATAATAATAATGAATATTGACCAAAGGACGAGAAAATTAAAGACCATGCACAAGGCTCTCCACCCTAGAGACCATAGAGATAGATTATATGTGTCAGAAAAGAAGGGGGAAGAGGTCTTGTCAACATAGAGGACTGCGTAGAAACCACAATCCAACAACTCGAAGACTACACAAAAAAGAGTAAAGACAGATTACTTATGGCTGCTAACAATAGTAGATGTGACATATGGACAAACAGAAAAACAACAAAGACTAGAAAATAAAAATGGGAAGAAAAACAATTATATGGACACTTCAAACGACAAATAGGAGAGGTTGCACACGAAAAGACCTGAACGTGGTTAAGAAAAGGAAACCTTAAAAGTGAAACGGAATCCCTAATAATTGCTTCACAGAATAATGCCATAAGGACAAACTATATCAAAGCAAAAATTGATAAGACCCAATAAAATAGTAAATGTAGATTATGCAGTAATAGAAATGAGACTGTAAACCATGTACTCTGCGAATGTAGCAAACTAACACAACGGGAGTACAAAACTAGACACGGCTGGGTTGGGAAGGTTATCCACTAGGAATTATGCAAAAAATTTTTACCATATAACAAAATGGTATATTCATAAACCAGAATATGTTCTTGAGAATGAAACACATAATAATTCTCTGGGACTTTGAAATAAAAAAGAGTCATCTTAATCCAGCAAGAAAACCAGACCTAGAGTTGATAAACAAAAAAGAAAGAACTTGTCAACTGGTTGATTTTGCAGTGCCAGCAGATCACAGGGTAAAGCTAAAGGAAAATGAAAAAGATGGACAAATATCTGGACCTTGCCAGAGAACTGAAAAAGTTGTGGAATATGAAAGTGAAAGTTATACCAATTGTAGTTGGTGCACTTGGAACGGTCCCAAAAGGATTAGAAAAGGGTCTGGAAAGTTTGGATATCAGAGGAAGGATTGAAACCATTCAGAACACTGCACTGCTGCAATCTGCCAGAATACTCAGAAGAGTCCCGGAGACCTGAGGAGACGTGCTCTCACTCAGAATCCAGTGAAAGACCATCAGCTAATGCTTATGTGAACACTCAAAAGGAGTAATAATAATAATAATAATAATAATAATAATAATAATAATAATAATAATAATAATAATAAATATTAAAATTTTGACCGTACAAGAAAATGGTATATGCATGAACTAGAATCTGTTCTTGAGAATGAAATGCATAAAATTCTCAAGGACTTTGAAATAAAGACGGATCACCCTCTCCCAGCCAGGAGACAAGACCTTGTGTTGATTAACAAAAAAAAAAAAGAAAAAAAGAAAAAAAGAGAACGTGTCAACTAGTGGACTTTGCGGTTCCAACAGATCACAGGGTGAAGCTGAAGGAAAATGAAAAAGATGGATAAATACCTAGACCTTACCAAAGATTTGAAAAAGCTATGAAATATGAGAGTGAAAGTGATACCAATTGTAGTTGGTGCACTTGGAACGGTCCCAATAAACTCGGGAAAAAAGAATGGAGGATCTGGAAATCAGAGGAATAATTGGGACCATCCAGACTATTGCATTGCTGCAATCGGCTAAAATATTCAGAAGAGTCCCGGAGAACTAAAGAGACTTATTGTCACTCTGCTTCCAGTGAAATAACAACAGCTAACCCTGATGTGAAAAACTCAAAAGGAATAATAATAATAATAATAATAATAATAATAATATAATAATATCAAAATTAATAATATTGATAATTAGTAATATTTTACTCTCTTCCTCTTTTCTCTCTCAATCAGTGGTGTACTTAAAATCCTTTTACTCGGGTCATTGACCGGTACTTCTGCTAGTAACATATATGTGTATGTGGACTAATGGTTAGAGTTGTAGGAAATGGGCTCGTCCAGCCGAGTTCAATTCCTGTACGAAGCTGTTTACATTTCACATAGCGCTAATACCCCTAGGAAAGGTATGAATCCATTTCTTCCTCCAGCTATGGGTAAATAGTAGGGCAGATTGTGCTCTTTAACCTTGGCTAGGTAACCAGTCTAGGAGAAGGAAAACTCTGAATTCAAACCTGTTAAACCCGCTTACGAAATTGACATTGTGTCACATCCTACTCGTCCGAAGAGGTTGGTAAATATATATATATGTGTGTGTATGTGTGTGTGTGTGTGTGTGTGTGTGTGTGTGTGTGTGTGTGTGTGTAAATTCTAATTGCGCCTACAACAATTGTCAGAAAAAGAATAGAAGAGTTACAATCATATGTATCTATGTAAAATTTTAATTATAGATTAATATAAGTTAAAAGAAAGGAAATGAATCCGACGGTATGAGTATAGATGAAAGGATATGAAAAGAACACAATATGCAGTTAAAGTGGAAACATTTTATAACATATTCATAGCTAATATTGAACAATATTTCGATTGTATAAAAATCATCTTCAGAGCTTGTTTTTACTCCGTACTATCAAGAGCGGAGACGAAAATCATATGTATTCAAAACAAAAACCTTGATGTTACAAAAATGGGATATGAATTTAAAACGTAAACCTTGATGTTGCAAAAAAGTTATGCGTTAGTTTCAACTATGAGCACTTCCGCCACACTTATCTCGCTCACCAAATCATATATATATATATATATATATATATATATATATATATATATATATATATATATAGTGACGTTGTGTCACTTGATGATCGTGTGGAGGTGTTGGTAATATATATATATATATATATATATATATATATATATTATATATATATATATTATATATATATAGACTTGTCTCCGCTCTTGACAACACGGAGTATAAACAAGCTCTGAAGATGATTTTTATAAAATCGAAATATTGTTCAATATTAGCTATGAATATGTATAAAATGTTTTCACTTTAATAGCATATTATGTTGTTTTCATATCCTTTTATCTATACTTATAGATTAATATATCTTTCAATTCAGAAATATCTATTTTTATTTTTTAAGGATGACTGCTTTTTTTTAAAAAAAAGGGAGAATTCGGTTGTATCATGCTGATGTTAGAGGGATGGTTGAAAGAAAGGAATGAGACCGAAATTTCCCCATAATAGGCCATTGAGTGCAAAAGTGTAAATCGGGCGCATGACTTCCGGCGTGAACACCTGCAAATAAACCAATGGAGACTGTGATTGAATCTGGAGATCATGAAGAGATATGCAAATAACAGAATCAAAAAATGGAGAAAAAAAGGAACTTTTGTAGCAATATGAACACCGGGTTGGTCGATAGGTGTTGCACAATTATATCAATGGAAAGTGTTAAATTAAAGAGTTTTTTAATCAGTTGGTTTTCAGTTGATATACATCTGGACCTTGCCAGAGATTTGAAAAAGCTGTGGAAAATGAGAGTGAAAGTGATACCAATTGTAGTTGGTGCACTTGGAACGGTCCCAATAAACTCTGGAAAAAAGAATGGAGGATATGGAAATCAGAGGAATAATTGGGACCATCCTGACTACTACATTGCTGCAATCGGCTAGAATACTCAGAAGAGTCCTGGAGACCTAAAGAAACTTATTGGCACTCTGCTTCCAGTGAAATAACAACAGCTAACGTTGATGTGAAAAACTCAAAAGGAATGAAAATAATAATAATAATAATAATAATAATAATAATAATAATACCCAACAGAATAGTAAATGTAGACTTTGCGGTAATACAGATGAGACTGTTAACCATATACTCTGCGAATGTAACAAACTAGCACAACGAGAATACAAAACTAGACACGACTGGGTTGGGAAGGTGATCCACTGGGAATTATGCAAAAAATTAAATTTTGACCACACAACAAAATGGTATATGCATAAACCAGAATCTGTTCTTGAGAACGAAACGCACAAAATTCTCTGGGACTTTGAAATAAAAACGGACCACCTTATCCCAGCAAGAAGGCCATACCTAGTGTTGATAAACAAAAAAGAAAGAACTTATCAACTGGTGGATTTTGCATTGCCAGCAGATCACAGGGTGAAGTTAAAGGAAAATGAAAAAATAGACAAATATCTGGACCTTGCCAGAGAACTGAAAAAGTTATGGAATATGAAAGTGAAAGTGATACCAATTGTAGTTGGTGCACTTGGAACAGTCCCAAAAGGGTTGGAAAAGGGTTTGGAAAGTTTGGGAATCAGAGGAGGAATTGAAACCATTCAGAACACCGCACTGCTGCAATCTGCCAGAATACTCAGAAGAGTCCTGGAGACCTGAGGAGACTTGCTGTCACTCAGACTCCAGTGAAAGACCATCAGCTAACACGGGTGTGAAAACTCAAAAGGAGTAAATAATAATAATAATAATAATAATAATAATAATAATAATGACAACAACAACAATATCAAAATTAATAATATCAATAATTAGTATTATTTTACTTTCTTACTACTCTCTTCCTCTTTTTTCTCTCAATCAGTGATGTACTCAAAATCTTTTTACTCGGGTCAGGTGTTGCACAATTATATCAATGGAAAGTGTTAAATCAAAGAGCTTTTTAATCAGTTGGTTTTCAGTTGATATACAATGACCAAGCGAGGCAGCATTTTTTTTTTTTTGGTGATTTTGTTGTTATTGGCACAGTCGAGTAGCGGAAATGAGGAATTACCGTATTTATCGAAGGAAGCTGGTTAGGCTTTGTGTGGCCTACAGAACTTTGATCTAAGATCGAACCTGCGTACTTCTTGTTACATAATCTATGCGGTTGCATAAGATTATTGTCAATCCCCTGTATTTATGAGGGGATGACCCTTTTCATATCATGGCCGGGTCCTTCCATGGAAAATTACAGAAGCCCACCAAATATGTGAAGTCATGTGGGACCTTTTTCAGAGTCCTCAGTTTGCAGTTGGACGTCAGGCAGAGCGGTCGGCCATTTTATGCTCTGTCTAAACTGGAACTCACGCGCGCTATGTTAGTTAGAGGATTATGTATAGTTAAGGAAATAAAATAATATAATTAATATGTTCTTGTGGTTGATGAATATCTTGGTAACAAGACTAAGAAATGAATCCAGGACGATCAGCCAGCAAGAACATAGTAACAGAAAACCAGACCGAAATCCCCAAGTCAACTCCAGACGCTAGGCCTTAAAAGATATCCAAGATCTTAGAAGATGCCCGACCAAGTCAAGATGATAGAAGAAATACCAAAGACGATCAGAATACTAAAGACGGCCAAGAAATAGAATTAAAGAAAGAGGTATGCAACATTAGAATTATTTAGTGCCAGTGAAGAAGGCGACATGCAACGCTTCTGAATAAGAAAAAAAGCGATCTGTGTGCGATTGGACGAGTCAATTAGACGTGGAGATGTGGCGCTGAAGATGAGTGAGGAGTCAGAGTGTGAATGGAGACTAGTAAAATGTGCGGAGAGAGCAAGACATGCATTTTTTTGCTCTCGGCAATTGTGACTTTAAGGGAAATAAAATTCTCATGAGAGAAAGAAACGGCCTTGTGTAATTACTAAAATCTCTAAATGGGAGAAGGCAATATATCCCTCAGCCGCCCCCCCCCATGCCTCATGTCAATTTCCATACTCCAGAATTGCCAGTCAACTGAACAGCAACCCAGCAACCAGGATTCCAGACTTTTCCAATTTCCTGCCCAGAGAGATAAGTATACAAATATTTCTACTATAAACACATCATCACTCCATATGAAGTAAGTGCCGTAACGTAAGCAACGTGGACAGCCATCTCTCCATTTGAAAATAAATGCCTGAACGTAACGATTATTACAAGAGCATCTTTTTTAACTTTGGTACGACAACCAATCGAGAAGAATGAAAGGTCTAAATTTGAAAACCTGTTAAACTCCACTTAAAAATCGGCCTTCTTTTGCCTTCTTTACGTGTGGAGGGGTTGGGTAGATGCATATACCATATTTGTCAGTAGAGCCAAACTTACCGTATTTGACAGTATATAGGACGCACATTTTTCCCAAAATTTTGACTCAAAACATTGCCCTGCGTCTTATACATCGTAGGTGAAGTCTGAGACCTCTCGTAGGCCTAGGCTAATCTGCTCTAAGATGCTCACTAACCCAGCTTACGCTCAGTACTTTTACCAACCCTAAACTCCATGCATCCTTATTTTATTGTTGGTATTTTACAATCAAGGTTAACAGGAGCATATGGTGGCGAAGAAAAAATGAACACTGGTTTTGAATTTCAATAAATTACAAACGAAAAGGTTGTAGTGTTGGAAATGCTATTGAAGTTTGAGTTTCATTAATTTTATCATTTACTCCTTTTGAGTTTTCACGTCAGTGTTAGCTGATGGTCTTTCACTGGAGTCTGAGTGACATCAAGTGTCATCAGGTCTCCAGGACTCTTCTGAATATTCTGGCAGATTGCAGCAGTGCAATGTTCTGAATGGTTTCAATCCTTCCTCTGATTTCCAAACTTTCCAAACCCTTTTCCAATCCTTTTGGGACCGTTCCAAGTGCACCAACTACAATTGGTATCACTTTGACTTTCATATTCCATAGCTTCACCCTGTGATCTGCTGGAACTGCAAAATCCACCAGTTGACAAGTTCTTTCCTTTTTGTTAATCAAAACTATGTCTGGTCTTCTTGCTGGGATAAGGTTATCCGTTTTTATTTCAAAGTCCTAGAGAATTTTATGAGTTTCGTTCTCAAGAAGATTCTGGTTTATGCATATATTATTATTATTATTATTATTATTATTATTATTATTATTTCTGCTATTGAGTTGTCCTGTGTATGCTTATTGATTGCCTGTACTGCCAAATTGCTTTTATACAGCTATGTTTCTGCTTGTGTAATGCCCACCTAGACTGTTTTCAACAATACATGCTTGAATACACTAAAAACGTTTTTCCTGAATCTGACCTGCTGAAATGGAAGTACGTCGTAAATGCCCGTGCATCTTATATGCCGTCAAATACGGTAAATCCCTTTTTTCATTAGGATGAGTTACTACGAAGAACGGCTAACGAGATCTGTAGCATCTGTCACTTCCCTGTACAAGGTTCGTTCTTTAGGCGATACATCTATTTTCGCATCAACTGATGTAGATTTGTGGGTCCTTTTCACAGCGATTTATATAAATATATATATATATATATATATATATATATATATATATATATATATAATGTTGCAATACTGTCTAGCGTAGAGGAAGCAATTTTTAAGGAAATGTAGGCGTATGTGCAGTACTCTTTTATTGTTTGTTTTGGGGAGCCTTTAATCGTTTTTAAAACAATAACCAAATAATATTATTCTCATAATCTCTCTCTCTCTCTCCTCTCTCTCTCTCTCTCTCTCTTCTCTCTCTTCTCTCTCTCTCTCTCTTTCCTTTCTTCTATCTTTCCATTCACTTCCAATGAAACAGATTAGCATTATCACTTTCGATCGTGCTCTCGCCCTTCTCCCTTTTTCTCATCTTTCTCTCTCTGTCTCTCTCGACCTCATCTCTCTCTCACTCTCTGCCTGTCTGTATGTATGTCTACCTCTCCACCCCTCCCTCTCTCTCTCTCTCTCTCACTCTCTCTTTCATTTGTTCCTTCTTTCCTTCAATTCACACCGAAACAGATTAGCATTATCACTTTCGCACGTGCGCCAACTCCTCCTCCCCCCTCTCTTCTCTCTCCTCCTCTCTCTCTTCTCTCTCTCTCTTCTCTCTCTCTCTCTCTCTCTCTCTCGTCTTCACATCCAATTTCACTGAAACAGATTAGCATTATACTTTTCGTACGTGAGTCCACTCCCCCTCTCTCTCTTCGCCTTCTCTCTCTTCTCTCTACATCATCATCATCATCATCATCTCTCTCTCTCTCTCTCTCTCTCTCTCTCTCTCTTCTCTCTCTCTCATTCGCTGTCCGTCTCTCTTTCATTTCTTCCGTCTTTCCATCCAATTTCACTGAAACAGATTAGCATTATCACTTTTACTTTTGCGCTCGACCCCCCCCCACACCACACACTTCTCTCTCTCCACCCCTCTTTCTCTAACATCCTCTCTCTCTCTCTCTCTCTCTCTCTCTCTCTCTCTCTCTCTCTCTACATCTCCCTCCCCTGCCCCTTTCTCTTTCTTTTTCATTATATTTCTTTCTGTAATCTTCCGATGTTTAGCATGTTTTTTCTGCCCTTTCTTTCTACAATAAAATTGGAATAGTTTATTTTTTTGTTTATCTGGGGTGACAGACAACCGTGTCACACGGTGCTACAAGCGTATTAGTACATTGGTATTAGGAATGGTTTCATTTGGTTTCTTCGTTTAATGGCACAGCAAATTGTGTGGGTTGTTTAAATGTCAAATCCAACTTTGGGGTAGAAGAGGTTTCTATCTTCCTCAATGATACGAGGGTTGGTTAAAAACTAATGCTATTTTGTTTAGGACTGGTATAATTACCCAACACAGGAACATGTATCATACATCAAAATGAAGCCGTCCTCTGTGGACACATCTGTACTTCCCCACATAGATGAGTCAAAAAGTAAGGCCATTTTGTTTAGGACTGGTATAATTACCAACACAGGAACGTATCATACATCAAGAAAGCCGGTCCTCTGTGGACACATCTGTACTTCCCCACATAGATGAGTCAAAAAGTAAGGCCATTTTGTTTAGGACTGGTATAAATTACCACACAGGAACGTATCATACATCAAAATGAAGCCGGTCCTCTGTGGACACATCTGTACTTCCCCACATAGATGAGTCAAAAAGAAAGGCCATTTTGTTTAGGACTGGTATAATTACCAACACAGGAACATGTGGCATACATCAAAATGAAGCCGGTCCTCTGTGGACACTCTGTACTTCCCCACATAGATGAGTCAAAAAGTAATGCCATTTTGTTTAGGACTGGTATAATTACAAACACAGGAACATGTATCATACATCAAAATGAAGCCGGTCCTCTGTGGACACATCTTTACTTCCCCACATAGATGAGTCAAAAGTAAGGCCATTTGTTTAGGACTGGTAAATTACCAACACAGGAACATGTATCATACATCAAAATGAAGCCGGTCCTCTGTGGACACATCTGTACTCCCCACATAGATGAGTCAAAAAGTAAAGGCCATTTTTGTTTAGGACTGGTATAATTACCAACACAGGAACGTATCATACATCAAAATGAAGCCGGTCCTCTGTGGACACATCTGTACTTCCCCACATAGATGAGTCAAAAAGTAAGGCATTTTGTTTAGGACTGGTTATAATTACCACAAGGAACATGTATCATACATCAAAATGAAGCCGGTCTCCTGTGGACACATCTGTACTTCCCCACATAGATGAGTCAAAAAGTAAGGCCATTTTGTTTAGGACTGGTATAAATTACCAACACAGGAACATGTATCATACATCAAAATGAAGCCGGTCCTCTGTGGACACATCTGTACTTCCCCCACATAGATGAGTCAAAAAGTAATGCCATTTTGTTTAGGACTGGTATAATTACCAACACAGGAACATGTATCATACATAAAATGAAGCCGGTCCTCTGTGGACACATCTGTACTTCCCCACATAGATGAGTCAAAAAGTAAGGCCATTTTGTTTAGGACTGGTATATATTACACAACACAGGAACATGTATCATACATCAAAATGAAGCCGGTCCTCTGTGGACACATCTGTACTTCCCACATAGATGAGTCAAAAAGTAAGGCCATTTTGTTTAGGACTGGTATAATTACCAAACACAGGAACATGTATCATACATAAAAAATGAAGCCGGTCCTCTGTGGACACATCTGTACTTCCCACATAGATGAGTCAAAAAGTAGGCCATTTTGTTAGGACTGGTATAATTACCAACACAGGAACGTATCATACATCAAAATGAAGCCGGTCCTCTGTGGACACATCTGTACTTCCCCACATAGATGAGTCAAAAGTAAGGCCATTTTGTTTAGGACTGGTATAATTACCAACACAGGAACGTATCATACATCAAAATGAAGCCGGTCCTCTGTGGACACATCCTGTACTTCCCCACATAGATGAGTCAAAAAGTAAGGCCATTTTGTTTAGGACTGGTATAATTACCAACACAGGAACATGTGGGCATACATCAAAATGAAGCCGGTCCTCTGTGGACACATCTGTACTTCCCACATAGATGAGTCAAAAAGTAAGGCCATTTTGTTTAGGACTGGTATAATTACCAAACACAGGAACATGTATCATACATCAAAATGAGGCCGGTCCTCTGTGGACACATCTGTACTTCCCACATAGATGAGTCAAAAAAGTAAGGCCATTTTGTTTAGGACTGGTATAATTACCAAACACAGGAACATGTATTCATACATCAAAATGAAGCCGTCCTCTGTGGACACATCTGTACTTCCCCACATAGATGAGTCAAAAAGTAAGGCCATTTTGTTTAGGACTGGTATAATTACCAACAACAGGAACATGTATCATACATCAAAATGAAGCCGGTCCTCTGTGGACACATCTGTACTTCCCCACATAGATGAGTCAAAAAGTAAGGCCATTTTGTTTAGGACTGGTAATAATTACCAAACAGGAACGTATCATACATCAAAATGAAGCCGGTCCTCTGTGGACACATCTGTACTTCCCCACATAGATGAGTCAAAAAGTAAGGCCATTTTGTTTAGTACTGGTATAATTACCAACACAGGAACATGTGCATACATCAAAATGAAGCCGGTCCTCTGTGGACACATCTGTACTTCCCCACATAGATGAGTCAAAAAATAATGCCATTTTGTTTAGGACTGGTATAATTACCAACACAGGAACATGTTATCATACATCAAAATGAAGCGCCCTCTGTGGACACATCTGTAACTTCCCCACATAGATGAGTCAAAAAGTAGGGCCATTTTGTTTAGGACTGGTATAATTACCAACACAGGAACATGTGCGCATACAATCAAAAATGAAGCGGCCTCTGTGGACACATCTGTACTTCCCCACATAGATGAGTCAAAAAATAATGCCATTTTGTTTGGACTGGTATAATTACCAACACAGGAACTGTATCATACATCAAAATGAAGCCGGTCCTCTGTGGACACATCTGTACTTCCCCACATAGATGAGTCAAAAGTAAGGCCATTTTGTTTAGGACTGGTATAATTACCACACAGGAACATGTGGCATACATCAAAAATGAAGCCGGTCCTCTGTGGACACATCTGTACTTCCCACATAGATGAGTCAAAAAATAATGCCATTTTGTTTAGGACTGGTATAATACCAACACAGGAACATGTATCATACATCAAATGAGCCGGTCCTCTGTGGACACATCTGTACTTCCCCACATAGATGAGTCAAAAAGTAGGCCATTTTGTTTAGGACTGGTATAATTACCAACACAGGAACATGTGGCATACATCAAAATGAAAGCCGGTCCTCTGTGGACACATCTGTACTTCCCCACATAGATGAGTCAAAAAATAATGCCATTTTGTTTAGGACTGGTATAATTACCAACACAGGAACATGTATCATACATCAAAATGAAGCCGGTCCTCTGTGGACACATCTGTACTTCCCCACATAGATGAGTCAAAAAGTAATGCCATTTTGTTTAGGACTGAGTATAATTACCAACACAGGAACAATGTATCATACATCAAAATGAAGCCGGTCCTCTGTGGACACATCTGTACTTCCCCACATAGATGAGTCAAAAAGTAAGGCCATTTTGTTTAGGACTGGTATAATTACCAACACAGGAAACATGTGGCATACATCAAAATGAAAGCCGGTCCTCTGTGGACACATCTGTACTTCCCCACATAGATGAGTCAAAAAGTAATGCCATTTTGTTTAGGACTGGTATAATTACCAACACAGGAACATGTATCATTCATCAAAATGAAGCCGGTCCTCTGTGGACACATCTGTACTTCCCCACAATAGATGAGTCAAAAAGTAAGGCCATTTTTGTTTAGGACTGGTATAATTACACACAACAGGAACATGTATCATACATCAAAATGAAGCCGGTCCTCTGTGGACACATCTGTACTTCCCCACATAGATGAAGTCAAAAAGTAAGGCCATTTTGTTTAGGACTGGTATAATTACCAACACAGGAACATGTATCATACATCAAAATGAAGCCGGTCCTCTGTGGACACATCTGTATTCTCCCCACATAGATGATCAAAAAGAAGGCCATTTGTTTAGGACTGGTATATAATTACAACACAGAACGTATCATACATCAAAATGAAGCCGGTCCTCTGTGGACACATCTGTACTTCCCCCATAGATGAGTCAAAAAGTAAGGCCATTTTGTTTAGTACTGGTATAATTACCAACACAGGAACATGTGGCATACATCAAATGAAGCCGGTCCTCTGTGGACACATCTGTACTTCCCACATAGATTGAGTCAAAAAATAATGCCATTTTGTTTAGGACTGGTATAATTACCAACACAGGAACATGTATCATACATCAAAATGAAGCCGGTCCTCTGTGGACACATCTGTACTTCCCCAACATAGATGAGTCAAAAGTAAGGCCATTTTGTTTAGGACTGGTATAATTACCAACACAGGAACATGTGGCATACATCAAAATGAAGCCGTCCTCTGTGGACACATCTGTATTTCCCCACATAGATGAGTCAAAAAAGTAAGGCCATTTGTTTAGGACTGGTATAATTACCAACACAGGAACATGTATCATACATCAAAATGAAGCCGGTCCTCTGTGGACACATCTGTACTTCCCCACATAGATGAGTCAAAAAGTAAGGCCATTTTGTTTAGGACTGGTATAATTACAACACAGGAACATTGTGGCATACATCAAAATGAAGCCGGTCCTCTGTGGACACATCTGTACTTCCCCACATAGATGAGTCAAAAAATAATGCCATTTTGTTTTAGGACTGGTATAATTACCAACACAGGAACATGTAATCATACATCAAAATGAAGCCGGTCCTCTGTGGACACATCTGTACTTCCACATAGATGAGTCAAAAAGTAAGGCCATTTTGTTTAGGACTGGTATAATTACCAACACAGGAACATGTATCATACATCAAAATGAAGCCGGTCCTCTGTGGACACATCTGTACTTCCCACATAGATGAGTCAAAAAGTAAGGCCATTTTGTTTAGGACTGGTATAATTAACCAACACAGGAACATGTATCATACATCAAAATGAAGCCGGTCCTCTGTGGACACATCTGTACTTCCCCACATAGATGAGTCAAAAAGTAAGGCCATTTTGTTTAGGACTGGTATAATTACCAACACAGGAACAATGTATCATACATCAAAATGAAGCCGGTCCTCTGTGGACACATCTGTACTTCCCCACATAGATGAGTCAAAAAGTAAGGCCATTTTGTTTAGGACTGGTATAATTACCAACACAGGAACATGTGGCTAATACATAAATGAAGCCGGTCCTCTGTGGACCACATCTCTACTTCTCCACATAGATGAGTCAAAAAGTAAGGCCATTTTGTTTAGGACTGGTTATAATTACCAACACAGAAACATGTGTCATACATCAAAA
>CM042171.1:2197239-2214739 GCA_023376005.1 Doryteuthis pealeii | reverse complement strand
TTCTATTTCATTTCTCTATAATCGTATAATTATTACTACGTATTTTTATGTTCTTAATAGATTCCATAAATTCTTAAAAAATAGCATAATTTTTTAATAATAATAATTTTGGATTTTCCTATAACTGTGTCAAATTATTAATTCATTTCATTTTCTGAATACAATCACTAAGTTCCCTACTACTGAAAATAAGTGAATTTGGAATCGCATATAACACAGAATAAATGTGTTCTTTAGCTCAGTCGGTAGAGCGTTCGGCTAGAAACTACAAGGTTCCTAGTTCGATACCGGCCCTCGCCAATCAGTGTATGAGTAGCACAGGGGTCTGTGCCGGTAAATTAAGGACTGATGGTGGATGTGGCGCTCCACCTCAGACGCAAAAAAATTCTCCTTTGCCTAGCGCTAGTGAAAAGGGGATAGACTCCCTCGCTGATTGGCTTGATACCGACTTTACGCCAACCCAAGACAACGAGTGAAAAGGGGATAGACTCCATCCGTTGATTGGCTTGATACCGACTTTAGGCCAACCCAACGACAAGGATACGAGATGGTGTTCAAAAAGTTAATGCCGTTTTCTTATATCATGTGAATTTAATTTTCTTAATAAAGTAAGGTCTACATTGAGAATCTAACGTGGCTCAGAGAAAAAATCGATGAGTAAGACTCAACTTGCCATTGACAATGTCCTCCTTCTGCATGACAATGCTCGACCACACACAATCATCAGGTCAACGGAGAAAATCACCCCCATTTGTGTGACATCTTTACCGCAATCCTCCAGACCCACAGATTTAGCGCCTTAGACTATCATCTCTTTTGATCTATGAAAGAGAGTTTAGCGAGACAAACATTATTCTAGTGACGAGGATTTGAAATATGTTGTGCTCAAAGAATAGTCAACAGAATGTTACGGGTAGGGATACATGCGCACATTCGAAGGTGGATTATTGCTATCTAGTAAAATGGTGAATATGTGAAATAGGGATGAATAGCTTCATTTTGATGTATGATGCATGTTTGTTTCTGATTGTATTCAGAAAATGAAATGAATTAATAATTGATCCAGTTATTAGGAAAATCCAAAATTATTATTATTAAAAAAATTATGCTATTTTAAGAAATTTATGCAACTATTAAGAACATAAAAACCGTAGTAATAATTGTAAATTATAGAGAAATGAACTAAAATAAAATTTTAAAATTGAAAATTCTAAAACCAACCTTATAATTCTTATTGTTGTATTGTCCTCGTCCGGAAGATGGAACTTCCAGCTGAAGGACAAGAGAAAGATAAAAATATATATTAAAAAGAAAGATAAAGCGGAAGAGATAGTTTTCGGTCAATGAAGCAGGGTGAAGATAAAGAAATATATAAAAAAGGTCCGTTATCAGATCAAAGATAAAAATGCGTAGGCGTGTTCGTCAATACAAAAAGCAGATGGTCGAGCCGACAGTGTCAGACGCCAGCCCGGCAGCGAAAGGACACTTCACGTCTCCGTCAGCAACCACCCCTCGTGCACTCATTGTACGCTCTGTGCCTTCACCACCCACACACCGAAGAAAATAAAGAAGGGTCCTCTTTTGTACATACGTATCTGTTGTTATTGAAAGTCATAGTCGGTCGTAGCTGACTACTAACATACATCGCTTTGGGTATAGTGTAAACCCCAGTATTCACGTACACGATTGAGAGTAGCGAAGAAGCGCTATATACATATAGAATTTGATGCCAGTATATAACATTATTTTAATGAAGATTCGAGGCCTGTCTGTAACCCAAAACTACGTCATTGCTTACGTCACATCTTTCTCTGGAACTGCGTAAGTTTATCAATGAGTGTTTAATTTTTAGTTAAAATCATTCATACATAGTGTAAATCTATTTTTTAACGATATACATACACACACACACCACCACACACACAACACATACATATATATATATATATATATATTATTAGGGAGCCTTTGACTTTCGTCTTATTCACTTTACATATCTCCTACTTTCTCTTTTTGTGTGAGTAAATTCGCCGCCTTAACCACGACACAAAAACTATACATGATCCCTTTAAAAAAAAAAAAACGTTCGAACGTGGGCATAACTATTCATTTGTTCATATATCAATACTTAGATGTCATGGTTTTTTTATTTTTTATTTCGCCTATAAGTATTACAGATCTGCTGGCGGGGATTTAATATTGCGATTGGTTGATAGATTTTGTGACACAGTGTGTACTGTATCGAAAGAGCCCAGGTTTCATATTTGCTGAAACGTGTTAGCACCTGCATCCTGTTGAATAGAAACCGTTTCATTATACATGTTGCATTTTGCAAATTGTCTTTGAAGGCGACTTACAGTAGATTAACAAAAACCTCCTTTTTTTTCCTGACGATAACCTAAGGTTATCGAAACGGCTTGAGAATAATCAAGAAATAAAGAAAAGAAACGAAATACTCCTATGTGTAGTATTGCATTTGTTCATGTGTGTATATATTATATATACACACACACACACACATATATATATATATATATATATAATGTATATATATATATATATATATATATATATATTATATATATGAGGAAAAGGGGTTGGAATCAATCCGACAGAATGAGGTAAAATATAGGAATGAAAGAACAAAACCAGACAAAAATGTGTAGCATATTTAGCTGGAGTATTGAACTCGGCTTCAACAGCTTTTATTGAATATCAGTCTGATCCTTATAATTCAATAAAAACTGATGAAGCCGAGTTCAAATTCCAGCGAAATATAATATACATTTTTTGTCTGAGTTTTGTTCTTTCATTCCTTATATTTTACCTCATATATATATATATATATCCACCTGAAATCAATTCCGCAATTGTTTGCAAAGAAATCTGATATTTCAACAGTGAAAAATGGATTTTCGACAGATGAACAACACATCCACCTTTGTATTATGTTGGAAAAAATTTAAAAGACTCTCAATATATATAAAATGGTTTTTTGAAGACATATGCATCCTTTGTCAAACGGAATTAATTTAAAAATAAAAAATAAAAAATTTTTTTCAAAAATAAAAATTTTTTTTCATTTTTAACGAATAAAAAATTTTTCTATTTTTAACGAATAAAGGGAGGTAACTTCGTTGGCATTACTACAAAAAAATGCAAATTTTGAAAAAAATTATTTTTAGTAAATCCGAACTACAATAGCGTCCGCGGAACTAACCGACGTTATTTGCGGTCCAAAATGTGACATTGAGTAAAGATCTTCAAACAAACACATGGGATCTTGCTCAACAGCCTGATGATTGCCCCTTGGCATGAAACCTGGGTCGCTGTTTATAATGAACATTGATCTGTGAAAACTTTGTAAAATAAATAAATATTAGCTCTCACAATTTGTGATTGAGCACTGTATTTTCTTTGTTTCATCACAAAAAAAATTTGTTTTTACATATACCTATATATATATATATATATATATATATATATATATATATATATATATATATAAATGTAATGTAATCAAAATAACTAGTTGGAAGGATGATTCTATTTGGGATCTTCGAAATCTCACTCCATAAACCATGCTGTAGATTCTAGTAGGCGCAAACATATACTCATACACGGATTTTTATAAATCCCTAATGAGAGCTCAATGTATAATAATCAATGAATTAGATTATACATAGAGCAACTGTTACATAATTGTTAGTACCTTAACACTTATGTACAGTTAGTGTAAAAACCAAAATGGCTGCTATGAGTTTACAGCCGGCGGCCTTTGAGTATGATGTCTTGGAGGATTGAGTGACACGTGTTGAACTCATCTTGATCTCTTCCGGCAGATACCGTGAGAATCAGTAAAGAAAAGAGAAATAAGGTTTCCTCCGTTTAGATTAGAAATAGTTAGTTAAGTTAGTTTTTGGCCACAAAGGGAGCAAGTTGCATTAAGCGCAGCCATACTCAATCTGCGCTAGTGGGGATTTCGGAATAAATATGATCTAAAGAAAATCGAAACTACCAATATATATATATAGTTAACAATATATTAAAAGTCCGTTTTACCAATGGTTTCGGAATATCACCTTTAGGTGATTGCTCGTCGTCAGAACGTTCACTTTTGAAAAAAAAAATCTGTTGTAGTAGAATAGTAATCTTGTCTGTGTGAGATTGGATTTCCATATGACCGATAATTTATTTATAGCGGCCCATGCCTTTCCTATACGAGCATTAACGTCGTTTTCTGTGGAGGAGATGTACTGCCTAAGTATCTCCAATCTCACAGACAAGTTAAGAGACAGTTCTGCCAGGCTGTTGTCGTGTCAGTACTGCTGTATGGCTGTATGGCTGCACCACCTGGACCCTAACGAAGCGACTAGAGAATAAACTAGATGGGAGTTGCACAAGAATGCTGCGGTGATCCTGAACAAGACGTGGAAACAACACCCCACGAGAAAACAGCTATACGGCCACCTGCCACATATCACCCAAACCTCCGAGTAAGACGGACAAGACACGCGAGGCACTGCTGGAGAAGCAAGGACGAACTCATAGGCGACGTCCTCCTGTGGAAGGCCAGCACATCGGCACGCCAGTGTGGGCTGGTCAGCAAAGAGGTACATTGATCAGCTCTGTGCGGATACAGGATGCTGCATAGAAGACCTCCCGAGAATGATGAGCGATAGGGACGGATGGAAGAGAGATTGCTATGGATATCCGTGCTAACAGCGCGACATGATGATGATGATGATGATGATGATGATGATGATGAGAATATTAATGTTTTTTGTTAAGGAAAAATCCTTCATTCTTTTCTTTTCAACTGAACTCAGGGATTCAGTCCACTCGTCCTCTGTAGAATCTACCCTTCTATTCTTCACCACGGGACGCGTTCAAATCTTACACCGCTTTTAACTTTCCGAAACTGCAACTCACTCCTCTTCCCCCCTTCAATCCTCTCGTAATAACGTCGTCCTAAGACACCCCCCACTACGCTAGCTCAAATCGCCACTTTATCATCCGGGATTCGCGCTTTTTCTCCCATCTTCTCGCAGACAACGAGAAGCAAACAATTTAAAGCAGCGCTCTCTTAACTCCCGGGTTTCGATCGTCAACAGAGGAGGAGCGAACGCTTTTTTTTTTTATAAAAAAAATATTGTTTGAAAATTTGAAAGAAAAAGAAAAAAAAAATCCACAACAATAAGGATTCATTTTTCTTTTTTAACTAAATTTGTTTTGAATCTTATAACATTAGATTTTATACCCTGCTGCATATGGTTTTAAATAGAGCCAAAAATTCAAAGTTTTAGCCCTTGCTGACAATGGAGTTTCCGAGAAGCAAACAATTTAAAGCAGCGCTTCTCTTAACTCCCGGGTTTCGATCGTCAACAGAGGAGGAGCGAACGCTTTTTTTTTATATAAAAAAAAATATTGTTAGAAAATTTGAAAGAAAAAGAAAAAAAAATCCACAACATAAGGATTCATTTTTCTTTTTAACTAAATTTGTTTTGAATCTTATAACATTAGATTTTATACCTGCTGCATATGGTTTTAATAGAGCCTAAAAATTCAAAGTTTTAGCCCTTGCTGACAATGGAGTTTCCGGTAGCCCGAGCTAAATTTATTGAACCATGTATTTACTGAATTATCACCATCTTAACCTTTGGATCAATAAATGATATTTCAATTGCTGGCGAGATGTTGTGGCTCATTTCGACAGTTCGACTGATCAATCTCGTAAAGCATTGGTTTAAAAGCCCGTTCAATTGTGCGGGTTTCAAATCACACATGGAATAAAGAAATACTCAATGGGTCAGTGCACCAGCTAACTTGATGCCATTGTGGGGTTATTTTCGTATTTGCCCGTAGTTTCGCTGGTTCCCGCTAGGAGCCTCGAGTGTATTTAGCGGCTGATTTGAACTCACTCTCTCTTTCCTGTTGCTCGACCTACGAGACACTATGGGTTAGACTTAGGTCTACTCCCTTCTCGTTGGGGCTTCGGCCCTTAACACATGGCCACTCACTGCTAGTAAGTCTCTTATACGATGTACGACTATCCTTTAGTCATGTATCCGTAACTACGTTTTTATGTACATTTAGGTATCTCTTTGATACCTAAATATCTTGTATTTTACCATTCATGAATGTGTCATTAACCCTACTCTGTATATTACTTATGTATGTATGTTTATGTACACCCATGTATTATGTACCCTGTTTATTCTTGTGCTGTATACCTATTAAATGTTTTGTCTATCAACCTTTGTCGGAGTTTTATCTTCAAGTATTATCACTTTGAATCTTACACCATACAAACCCAGTGGATACCTATCACAACATTCGTGACGTGATATAAATTAGGCTAGCGTGGACATGAAGTCAACGGCTATTGATAACTGAACACCCACACACACATAAACACATACAAACACACACACATACACATTTAATATATAAAAAAATTATATATATATATATATATATATATATTATATATAGTATTCAATTGCCGCTTTAACTTTTCTCGTTCCCGTGGCGTCAGTAAATAATCTAAAGTGCTCAATATATTAAAATCATAGAGCAGTAATAATCTAGTAATAATGGGAGTTCGCTTCAGGTTTTTGTCTGTAACAAAAATTACGTCACTGCTTACGTCACATTACCAAATTCGTCATAACATAGAATAAATACACTCAAAATTTGAACATACAACATTAGACAGTCCTCATTGTTTTTAAAACAAGTTTCAATAAATACATGACTGGTATTATATATCTATATATAGTTTGTTTTATTTTAATACATATTTAAAGTTTACATTTCAAATTGTTTTATTTTTTAACCCTTTAATGAATTGATGATTTTACTTGCCTAGGGTACAAACTCGCTGACATTGAATTTTTTACTCCCGCCCACCCCTCAGGTAATATGTTTCAAAAATCTATTTTTACATCACCGGGAGAGCTTTTTTTATTTTGTACTAGTACTAATAATATCATTATCAGAGGAAAAATAAAGGGCCTACCTTTGTCTACCATTATAAACTAAGACATCGACTTAGTTAAACGTAATAATATTAGTAGTATCATATATATATATTATATATATATATATATAATATATATATATATATTATATGATTTAATATACCAAACTTGTTGGTAAATCCTCGCGGTGAGAAAAAAAACAGCAAATAGTTCGATTGTAAAAATATACTACCAAACTTCAACCGGGAAGAAAATTTTTTTTAAAAAGAAAAAGACCAATATAATCGTACCAATAAAAATAATCTATTAGTACAATATTTTGGCCAAAGAAAAAACAATTTATATGCATATATATTATAAGATATATACATACATAAAAACCCGCCAGGAGACTAACGCTAATAAGTAAAAAGTGTTCAATACCTAAGTAGAGCAAATAATAAAGATGAATCTAATAGAGTCAGACGAACCTACTAAAAGTTTCGCTTAAGTTCTTCAGGGCTAAGGGTCAGATCTTAGCCCTGAAGAGCATTAAGCGAAACTTTTAGTAGGTTCGTGTGACTCATTAGATTTATCTTTATATATAATATATATATATATATATATTATATATATACAATTTCCTGTGATGTTCAAGTGTAGGCGTTCGAGTCTTCTTGTTATTTTACGTATATCGGGATCAAAATGGTAGAGAAAGCAACTAGAAGTGTTGAACGTCTACACCGGATGATCATAAAGAAGAAATATTCCGTGTTCTTCACCAAAACCTGCTTAAACAATAACTTGGCTAATGAGTTTTTAATTAAGGTTGGTAGTTGTATATTTCAAATTAACCCCGGATGACCATTGGCTGATTTATTTTTGTTTATATACAAATTGTGTCTAATAAATTTTTTGACAAGGCAGAATAATTAAGTCTCTTATAGAATCTAAATCGTATGTATGTTTAAAGACATTTTATCTATTTGATTAAAAAAAAACATATACATATACACACACATATATATATGTATATATATGTGTATGTAAATGTATATATATATGTATATGGAGGCGTGTGGGCTAGTGGTTAGAGTCGTTGAAAATGGACTCGTCGTTTCGAGTTCAATTCCTAGACGAAGCTGTTGCATTTCACATAGCGCTAATACTCTTGGAAAGGTATGAATCCATATATTCTCCCTCCAGCTATGGGTTAAATAGTAGGACAGACTGGGCTCTTTAACCTTGGGTGGGTAACCAGTCTAGAGAGGGATAACTCTGAATTCAAAATTCCTGAGGTCAGTCGTTGATTGGTTCGTGGCATTCCTTGATGCACACCAATTCTTTCCTATCGACGGTGCCAAAAAAGTGTGGAATGGTCCTACACAAGCCTTCACCACTATAAACAAATCACTGTGTTGGTTGTTCACTAGATGAACACTCATGCGTCGAAAATCGACGAGAGAGTCCATTTTTTATATATGTTTATGTATATATATACACATAAATGTATGTGCGTCTGTATATATATGTATTCACATTTCCTACATTTATGCCGGACTATATATGTGTGACGTGTGAGGCAGGGCCTGCCTGTCGAAGGATGGGCTTCGTACCGTCGCATACGAGAGGAAACCGGGGAAGGGGTTCATATGTGTGTATGGGTAAAACCAACCTGGACGCCTGGGCCTTCCGCGTGCTCACAACCGAATTTGTTGAATGAAATGGCTTATTCTGTGAAGGATTGGCAATCACCATACGTATATTATATATATTATATATATAATATATATTATATAAATGTAATATAAAAATTGAGAAAACACAAGTTTCATTAACGAATAATGTTTAATAAGCTGACGTTGCAGTGTATCGGTTTGTTTAAAAAACCTTCCTAAGGGCTTTCGTTAGTTTAAGGAAAAATAATTTATTAATGAAAACAAAAGAGTGCGAGCCTCTGCTTTTGGTATGTGGCTGCTTTTGTTGATATTCAAATATGAGGAAAGAAAAGACATATTTTATAACACTGATTAATGTATATATATATATATATATATATATATATATATAATATATATATATGTGTGTGTGCTTAATTGAAGTCATACCTAATTTTGAAAATTAATTAGTTAATAATTCATGAATTTAGGCGGGCATATATGTTCAAATGTAAGGCTAAACAAATCGAGAAAAATAGCCTTACATTTGAACATATATATCTATATATATTTACCAACCCCTCCGCACGAGCAGGATGTGACACAAGGTCAATTTCTTAAGCAGAGTTTAACTGGTTTGAATTCAGAGTTTTCCTTCTCCTAGACCGGTTGCCTAACCAAGGTTAAAGAGCCCAGTCTCTCCTACTATTTACCCATAGCTGGAGAGAGAGATAGAGTAGAATTCATACCTTTCCCAAGGTATTAGCGCTAAGTGAAATGCAATTACCACGTCCAGGATTTGAACTCGGGACGACGAGTCCATTTTCCTATGATTTTACCATTACACCACGCGCTTCCTACATTTGAACATATATGCCCGCCTAAATTCATTAATTATTAACTAATTAAATTTCAAAATTAGGTACGACTTCAATTAAGCACATATCTCCACAAATTGTCGGCTTAAAGCCACATAAAAATAAACACATTTGTTTGTTTACTTAACCTCATATATGTATATGTATATGCATATATTTATGTGTATATATATATGTGTGTATATGTGTATATATATATATATG
The DNA here is from genome assembly GCA_023376005.1 of Doryteuthis pealeii. Taxonomy (NCBI): domain Eukaryota; kingdom Metazoa; phylum Mollusca; class Cephalopoda; order Myopsida; family Loliginidae; genus Doryteuthis; species Doryteuthis pealeii. Next base: position 2,205,037 of record CM042171.1, on the reverse strand, counting down.
TTTTTAATATACATATTATATATGTATATATATATGTGATAAGTTGGAAACAAGGTATGTTTGGAATGGCTTTTTTTTTTTTTTTTTTTTGGCCGACAATTTTTGGGAGAATATGTGCTTATTAGAGTCGTACTAATTTTGAAAATTAATTATTAATAATGAATTAGGCGGGAAAGCCTATTTAAATGTATGGCTAAACAGAAGAAGATTTTTCTCGATTTGTTTAGCCATACATTTAAATAGGCATACATTTAAATAGGCATTCCCGCCTAATTCATTATTAATTTTCAAAATTAGGTACGACTCTAATTAAGCACATATTCCCCCAAAATATATATATGTGTAATATATATACACACACACACATATATATATATATATATATTATATATATATATATATATATATATATCATCCGTTTTACTCATCTTCCTCTTTTCTTTCTCTCACCCATACTTTACAATCTTCATTGTGACATCTTTAAAGATTCTTACGCCACCCCAAATATGTATTTACTCTTTCATGAGTAATATTTCATTTATAAATCTCAACTACCTTTCGGCAAGTTGCTTACCACTAAAGACAATATGAGCTAAGCAGGTGTCTTCCTGTGTAAACTACACGAACGTAATATCATCGAGAATTCTGCCCTGTCTTTTTCCTTCCTCTTCTCTTCGTAAGTTCTAAGCGAGGTTGAATTATGTCCACCTGCGCATGCGCGAGGCTTTCTATTTATTCATTTCGATATCTGTGTTTGTCACTGTTATTGTGACATTTTTTTCTTTTTAGCTAAACTCGCTTATAAGCCTCCCCTGTTGAACATTAAGTAATATTCGAATTATAATTTACTTAAAAAGAAGGTAAGGAGAAAAGGAGTGAGAAGGCGGAAGGGGAAAGCAAAAGGAAAAGAAAGAAAGGAGAATGAGAAAAAAGAATGAGAAAGAAAAAAAGAAAAGGAAATGTGAAAAAGTAAGAAGAAAGAATACGAAGAAAAGAAAGGAAGAAGAGGAAAGGAAGGAAAGGAAAGGAGAAGAAGAAGAAGAAGAAGAGAAGAAGAAGAAGAAAGAGAAGAAGAAGAAGAGAAGAGCAATTAAAAGGAAGAAATAGAAGAGCAAGGAAGAAGAAAGAAAAAGAAGAGCAAGTAAAAAGAAAGAAAAGAAGAAAAGAAGAGCAATGAAAAAGGAAGAAATAGAAGTGCAAGAAGAGAAAGACAAAGAAGAGAAAAAGAAGAGAAATAAGATGAAAAAGGAAGAGAAATAATACGAAAGAAGAAAGAAAGTAGGAATACGAAGAGGAAGAAAGATGAAAGAAGGAATACGACAGAATACGAAGAAAGAATGTAACAAGAAGAAAAGAAGAAAAACAAAGATACACGAAGAAAGAAGAAGAAGTAAGTAGGAATGAGAAGTGGAATTAAGATGAAAGAAAGATGAAGAATGAAAGAAAAATATGAAGAAAGAAAGGGCGGAAGAAGAAGAAGAAGAAGAAGAAGAAGAAGAAGAAGAAGAAGAAGAAGAAGAAGAAGAAGAAAGACAACCAACTCAAGAAAACTAGAAGAAAGAATACTAAGAAAGAAAATGAAGGAAAGAAGGAAGAAGAAGAAGAAAAGAAGAAGAAGAAGAAGACAACCAACTCAAGAAACTAGAAGAAAGAATACTACGAAAGAAAAGGAAGGAAAGAAGGAAGAAGGAGAGAGAAAAAGAAGAAGAGAAGAAGAAGAAGAAGAAGAAGAAGAAGAAGAAGTAGAAAACGACAACAACAAAACAACAACAAACTACAAAAACTAGAGAAAGAATACTAAAAGAGAAAAATAGGGAAAAAGAAAGAGAAAGACCGAAAGAAAAAAAAAGAAAAAAAAAAGCGATATATAATATTTCATAATTTGGGGCGTGTCTTAGTGCACCTATCTAACCTTAAAAGGTATTCTCTACATAGTCTCTCTTGAAAGAAGAATTGCAAAATGAAATTAGCCAAAATCTCAGCAGAATAATAAACTTCAGCATTAAGTATTTTCACCCCTACATATTGTTTTAACATTCGTAGGAAGCGAGTGGTGTAATGGTTAAAGTAATGGGAAATGGACTTGTCGCCCCGAGTTCAAATCCTGGACGTGCTAATTGCATTTCATTTAGCGTCTAATATCCTTGGAAACGTTGATTCTTCATCTCCCTCCAGCTATGGGTAAATAGTAGGGCAGACTGGGAACTTTTAACCTTGGTTAGGCAACCGGTCTAGAAGGAAAACTCTGAATTCGAACCTGGTGACTCCACTTAAGAAATTGACCTTGTGTCGACTCCTGCTCGTGCGGAGGCGTTGGTAAATATATATATATATATTATATAATATATATATAATGGACTCTCTCGTCGCTTTTTCGACGTATGAGGGTTCATACACACAATGAACATCCACACAGGGATTTGTTATAGTGGTGAAGGCTTGTGGTTGGACCATCCACACTTTCTAGGAAAGAATTGGGCATCAAGGAATGCCACACCCAATCAACGACCGACCTCAGGAATTTTGAATTCAGAGTTATCCCTCTCCTAGACTGGTTACCTACCCAAGGCTGAAGGGTCCAGTCTGCCCTACTATTTTAACCCATAGCTGGAGAGAGAATATATGGATTCATACCTTTCCCAAGGGTATAGCGCTATGTGAAATGCCAACAGCTTTCGTCTAGGTATTGACTCGAATCGACGAGTCCATTTTCCCAGACTAACCTATAGCCCACGCGCCCCTATAATATATATATATTATATATATATATATATATATATATAATATATGTTTTAACATTCATTATTTCTTTTTGTTTTAACATGATATATAAATAACATTGATGAAATACTAAAACTAATATTATTTGTATCTTTAATCTTTAATATGATGGAGATTATATGTCTTTCTGTCTTTAACCAAAACTATAATCCTACTCACATCTCAGTTATTCCTTAGTTATTTACGTAACATATGCCATGACTTTATATTCATTTAAATCTGTGGCGTTACTTTCGTATTTGCCTGGTGAGTTGTCTGCCGATTTAGTTCGCTGGTTCCCGCTAGGGGCCTTTGATATTTAAGCGGCTGATTTGAACGTCTCTTCCTCTTTCCAGTTGCTCGACCACGAGACACACTAGGGTTAGATTCTGTCTACCCCCATCTTGTTGGGGCTTGGCCCCCTTACATTACCGTAAGTGATTCACACAGCATGGACTATTCCTAGTCTCATGTCTGCGGTTTTTATGTTTATGTTTTTCCCATTCATGAATGTGTCATTATCTCTACTCTGGTATATGTATTTATATTACTTTGTATGTATGTTTATGTACACCTCTATGTATTATGTACCCTGTTTACCTGTGCTGTATACCTATTAAATGTTTTGTCTATCAACCCTTGTCGGAGTCTTATCTCAAGTATTATCAATTTAATTCTTACACTCAAATATTAAGAAGATTGATTTACATTATTAAGACTGTTGTTAAGTTTAATCTAGAAATGATCCGTTTGTGATCCGGCCAAAGAGCCATTTCTCTAGGACTATTTGTATAATATTATACGCGCCAAGATACCACGTGACTTGTTTGAGGCGCAAAAATTATTGGCGCCATATTCACTTTCGTATTACTTTCTCCAATAAACTTGTCCAAGTAAGACGTATAAATTACTTCACTGACTTTTGTCGCTAAATAGCGGTTTACAGTGTGAACGGGAAGGCTGGTTTGCCATATTGATCTCGAAATTTGATTCGATAAATATGTGATTGGTATTTTGATTTCTAATTGTTTCGTTTTTTTAATAGTATACGCAAAAATCTCAGAGATACATCTTTTAAAAAATCCATTAACAAGAAGAAAGAAATTTTATTTTCATTCCTCATTTAACTATATAGTTAAATAGCAATGAAAGACGGGATGGTTGAAAGGTAAGTTTCAGTTGTTCTATGTTTCGATTATAATTCCTCTGTATCAAATCTTTTATCTGCATTCTTATTTTTTCATTAGTCTCTCTAATTAAATATATTTTCTTACATTCAAACTTAAGTACTTTTACGCGGTGAGTGCACATTCTTGCTCATATAATAATAATAATATAATAATAATAATAATATAATAATAATAATACAAAACCAGACACGACTGCGTTGGGAAGGTGATCCACTGGGAGTTATGCAAAGAATTAAATTTTAACCATACAACAAAATGGTATATGCATAAACCAGAATCAGTTCTGAGAACGAAACACATAAAATTCTTTGGGACTTTGAAATAAAAACGGATCACCTTATCCAGCAAGAAGCCAGACTAGTGTTGATAAACAAAAAAGAAAGAACTTGTCAACTGGTGGATTTTGCGTTCCAGCAGATCACAGGGTGAAGGAAAAAATGAAAATGGACAATATCTGGATCTTGCCAGAGAACTGAAAAGTTATGGAATATGAAAGTGAAAGTGATACCAATTGTAGTTGGTGCACTTGGAACAGTCCCAAAAGGATTGGAAAAGGGTTTGGAAAGTTTGTAAATCAGAAGAAGGATTGAAACCATTCAGAACACTGCACTGCTTACAATCTGCCAGAATACTCAGAAGAGCCCTGGAGCCTGAGGAAACTTGCTGTCACTCCAGTGAAAGACCATCAGCTGATGCTGATGTGAAAACTCAAAAGGAGTAAAATGGTAATAATAATAAAGAGAAAACCTCAAGAGAGAAATTAAATTAACTAATAATTACTGCACAAAATAATGCCCTAATGACAAATTATATCAAAGCAAAATAGATAAAACACAACTAATAGTAAATAAACTCATAAAGAAGTGAAAATAATTAATAATTTCAATTTCCACCAAGCAACAAAATAGTATATACATAAACCAGAATCTGTTCTTGAGAATGTAATATATAAACTTCCCTTGAACTTTGAGATGAAAACGGATCACCTTTCCAGATTCAGAGGACTAGACCTTGTATTCATTAACAAGAAAAAGAGAATTTGTCAATTGTAGTCCAGCAGATCACCGGGTGAAAATGAAGAATTCGAGAAGATAGATAAAATACCTGGACTTTGGGTTTACGGCATATCAACCTCAGTGGGTCAGTTATGCCGATAAAGTTTTGAAATAATTCTTCTTAATGGGTGCACACTTTTTTTATAAATATATTTTTCTTTTTAACCCATATATGAGACCCTAACAGGTACTACCACTCCGGATCAGAGTGACCAGGAAGCATTGGTGATGAAGGGGTGCTTCACATTCCCCAAACCTCCAAAACTGTAACCTCACCATCAGATCGAGTTTAACGTCATTCCCAGGGCATGTCGACCCTCAGCCCGCCTTCTAACACCCATAGGATAAAAAGGGTTGGCTTTGTCATAAGGGCAATAGGGTTGGAGCAATCATATAGGGTGCTAGGGCTTGACGTGAACCAGCCGATTGATCAGAGGGAGCACTCCTACTGCCCCTCTAGCCTAAGTATGTGTCTAAGTGGGTGGTAGCAGATCATGTTCTGCTCATCACCAAGACTCCGTCCTTAAGCATCACAGGTCGCCACCCACGCCTAACGGGTGGCCCCTTTTGGGGGGGGTAATTACCCCTCTGCGAGGTGCAGTCGGTGCATTCTACACGCCGCACCGACAGGTCGACCTGGACCTTGTTCAAGATTGAAAAGTTGTGGAATATGAGTGTAAAAGTCATGCTAATTGGATATACCACGTGGTTTAGAAACAGAATGGGGGAATAAGAACTCAAATGAATAATTGATACAATTGAGACATCAGCATGGTTGAAATTGCGTTAAAATACTCAGAAGAGTCCTGGAGACTTGTTGTCACTGAATCCAGTGAAAGACCACCAACTAAGGCTGACGTAAAAAATTGACAAGGAGTCTGCTGTTATTGTTTGTAATTATCCGGACAGAAAAGGAGTCTATCTGTTTATAGCCACCTTAAACATACATATACCCGCATATACCCATGGTTGTGTAGAATTCTTTTATCGGTGTTCTGTCATTTCTTCGTATGTCGATCCTGTCTTGTTTATTATATTCTTCTTACTTTGTATAACTTGGGTTGTATATTCTTTTATCTTATTCTGAGCTGTCTATCTTCTTAAGAATCTGGTTGGTTTCTTCTTCGTAAGATTCTGGTCTGTGATGTCATTTGTATTTAGCACAAACACAAGACACTCCTTTGGTGAATTCCCATTTTTATTAAAGTCTTATCTTGGATTCAGACCACAATCATGTGGGTGAGAATCTAGCTCCAACGAGAGGCACTGTTGTGACTTCATTTTCAACAACTTGATAGAAACTGATTATCTAAAAAACTCTTCCAATGGTTCAAAATCACGAAACAGAAGAGAAGAGATCACAAAAGTGTATATGGGTCATAAATAAAAAACCTGGCCTAACAATACGACAGGTGGGCACAGAATCTAATTGTTGCGAAGACGCCGAAATCTGTAAAGATACCTAGTGTTTTTAAACTCACCAAAATTGTTCCTCTTTTAATGGCATTTCGGCGATGTTTTACAAGAATAATAAAATAATTATCTATTTTATTTTCAGGGGCTTATTTCATGTATTATAGATCAAGGGTCTCCAAACTACGGCCTACGGGGCTGGGGCTGGCCCACGAAGGTATTTTATTAGGCACGCCGACGGTACTTGAATTTGTTTGTTAAAAGCAAGCCTTTTCAAATTGAAAATAATGTTAAATCAACCCTATTGAACGAAATTGACTGAAACATTTGAAAAGCAATTCTCTTGATTGGATGTAGCATTCCAAACCCAAACATTGGACGATATTTTGAAAGACAAACTTCATTCACAAATCTCACTAAAACTTTCTGCTAATGTCTGCGATTATTTGGTAATGGTTTTGAAAATAAATATGTTGGTTAAATTTGTCTGTGCATCTTAACCACTCATCCATGAATATAACATGGAAAGGTAATTTTGTTTACATCTTTTTCTCAAAGAGCTTTCGTCTGGCTAGCAGTATTGGAACACAAATATAATGTGGCAGTGCTCTTTTATTTTTCATTATCCCGGTCCACCGTGAAAAAGGTTTTGGTGAATTCCTGCTGTCTGGTAGAAAACAGGACATTTCTCAACACCTGTTTCATTTGATGTTAAAAAAGTGCACATCAAATACGATAGATAGTTTTCATCAATCAAAAACAACAATCATTTGTCAATAGTAATAAAACAATAAATTTACCGGACAAAAGAAAGCACAAATAGGTGACATTGAAATGTTTTTTGCAGTTACGATTTCTGTCCACCTTCTGTCACATCTTACCCATGGAAACGTGTTGGGTTTAAATAATGCGGCCTGTGAGAATTTTAATCAGGCCCGCTGAACGGTAATTGAATTTGTTTATTAAAACGTATCGGAATATCAGACGTTCTGAAATACCATTTAATTTAAATAATGTTAAGCTTCCTAAACTCTTCATGGTCTTGCTGCGCGGAATCAACTCGTTAATCGAAATTGACTGATAACATTTGAAAGCCATTCTCTTGATTGGATGTAGAATTCCAAACAAAAACATTGGCGATATCTTGAACAGGCAAACATCAGTTTTACAAATTCTTCACTAAACTTTCTGCTAATGTTGCGTTATTTGATAATGTTTTGGAAAATAAATATGTTGCTATTTGTTTTTGTGGCATCTTACGCATCATACCATGAATATAAGCATAGGAAAGGTACATTTTGTTTGCATCTTTTTCTCCCTGTTATAGATGAGCTAGTAGCGGCTACTTCGGCGTCGCCTGAGTAGATTTTTTTTTTAAGT
>CM042171.1:2177239-2192239 GCA_023376005.1 Doryteuthis pealeii | reverse complement strand
TAACCACGACACAAAAACTATACATGATCCCTTTAAAAAAAAAAAAAAAAACGTTCGAACGTGGGCATAACTATTCATTTGTTCATATATCAATACTTAGATGTCATGGTTTTTTTATTTTTTATTTCGCCTATAAGTATTACTGATCTGCTAGGCGGGGATTTAATATTGCGATTGGTTGATAGATTTTGTGACACAGTGTGTACTGTATCGAAAGAGCCCAGGTTTCATATTTGCTGAAACTGTTAGCACCTGCATCCTTTGAATAGAAACCGCTTTCATTATACATGTTGCATTTTGCAAATTGTCTTTGAAGCGACTTACAGTAGATTAACAAAAAACCTCCTTTTTTTTTTCCTGACGATAACCTAAGGTTATCGAAACGGCTTGAGAATAATCAAAAATAAAGAAAAGAAACGAAATACTCCTATGTGTAGTATTGCATTGTTCATGTGTGTATATATATATATATACACACACACACACACATATATATATAATATATATATTATATGTATATATATATATATATATATATATATATATTAATTATATGAGGAAAAGGGGTTGGAATCAATCCGACAGAATGAGGTAAAAATATAGGAATGAAAGAACAAACCCAGACAAAAATGTGTAGCATATTTAGCTGGAGTATTGAACTCGGCTTCAACAGCTTTATTGAATTATCAGTCTGATCCTTTTAATTCAATAAAAACTGATGAAGCCGAGTTCAAATTCCAGCGAAATATAATATACATTTTTTTGTCTGAGTTTTGTTCTTTCATTCCTATATTTTACCTCATATATATATATATATATCCACCCTGAAAATCAATTCCGCAATTGTTTGCAAAGAAATCTGATATTCAACAGTGAAAAATGGATTTTCGACAGATGAACAACACCATCCACCTTTGTATTATGTTGGAAAAAATTTAAAAGACTCTACCATATATATAAAATGGTTTTTTGAAGACATATGCATCCTTTGTCAAACGGAATTAATTTAAAAATAAAAAATAAAAATTTTTTTCAAAATAAAAAATTTTTTTCTATTTTTAACGAATAAAAAATTTTTCTATTTTTAACGAATAAAGGAGGTAACTTCGTTGCATTACTACAAAAAAATGCAAATTTTGAAAAAAATTATTTTTAGTAAATCCGAACTACAATAGCGTCCGCGGAACTAACCGACGTTATTTGCGGTCCAAAATGTGCATTGAGTAAAGATCTTCAACAAACACCATGGGATCTTGCTCAACAGCCTGATGATTGCCCCTTGGCATGAAACCTGGGTCGCTGTTTATAATGAACATTGATCTGTGAAAACTTTTGTAAAATAAATAAATATTAGCTCTCACAATTGTGATTGAGCACTGTATTTTCTTTGTTTCATCACAAAAAAAATTTGTTTTTACATATACCTATTATATATATATATATATATATATATATATATATATATATATATATATATAAATGTTATGTAATCAAAATAACTAGTTGGAAGGATGATTCTATTTGGGATCTTCGAAAATCTCACTCCATAACCATGCTGTAGATTCTAGTAGGCGCAAACATATACTCATACACGGATTTTTATAAATCCCTAATGAGAGCTCAATGTATAATAATCAATGAATTAGATTATACATAGAGCAACTGTTACATAATTGTTAGTACCTTAACACTTATGTACAGTTAGTGTAAAAACCAAAATGGCTGCTATGAGTTTACAGCCGCGGCCTTTGAGTATGATGTCTTGGAGGATTGAGTGACACGTGTTGAACTCATCTTATCTCTTTCCGGCAGATACCGTGAAAATCAGTAAAGAAAAGAGAAATAAGGTTTCCTCCGTTTAGATTAGAAATAGTTAGTTAAGTTAGTATTTGGCCACAAAGGGAGCAAGTTGCATTAAGCGCAGCCATACTCAATCTGCGCTAGTGGGGATTTCGGAATAAAATATGATCTAAAGAAAATCGAAACTACAATATATATATATAGTTAACAATATATTTAAAAGTCCGTTTTACCAATGGTTTCGGAATATCACCTTTAGGTGATTGCTCGTCGTCAGAAACGTTCACTTTTGAAAAAAAAAATCTGTTGTAGTAGAATAGTAATCTTGTCTGTGTGAGATTGGATTTCCATATGACCGATAATTTTATTTATAGCGGCCATGCCTTTCCTATACGAGCATTAACGTCGTTTTCTGTGGAGGAGATGTACTGCCTAAGTATCTCCAATCTCACAGACAAGTTAAAGAGACAGTTCTGCCAGGCTGTTGTCGTGTCAGTACTGCTGTATGGCTGTATGGCTGCACCACCTGGACCCTAACGAAGCGACTAGAGAATAAACTAGATGGGAGTTGCACAAGAATGCTGCGGGTGATCCTGAACAAGACGTGGAAACAACACCCCACGAGAAAACAGCTATACGGCCACCTGCCACATATCACCCAAACCATCCGAGTAAGACGGACAAGACACGCGAGGCACTGCTGGAGAAGCAAGGACGAACTCATAGGCGACGTCCTCCTGTGGAAGCCAGCACATCGGCACGCCAGTGTGGGCTGGTCAGCAAAGAGGTACATTATCAGCTCTGTTGCGGATACAGGATGCTGCATAGAAGACCTCCCGAGAATGATGAGCGATAGGGACGGATGGAGAGAGATTGCTATGGATATCCGTGCTAACAGCGCGACATGATGATGATGATGATGATGATGATGATGATGATGATGAGAATATTAATGTTTTTTGTTAAGGAAAAATCCTTCATTCTTTTCTTTTCAACTGAACTCAGGGATTCAGTCCACTCGTCCTCTGTAGAATCTACCCCTTCTATTCTTCACCACGGGACGCGTTCAAATCTTACACCGCTTTTAACTTTCCGAAACTGCAACTCACTCCTCTTCCCCCCTTCAATCCTCTCGTAATAACGTCGTCCAAGACACCCCCACTACGCTAGCTCAAATCGCCACTTTTATCATCCGATTCGCGCTTTTTCTCCCATCTTCTCGCAGACAACGAGAAGCAAACAATTTAAAGCAGCGCTTCTCTTAACTCCCGGGTTTCGATCGTCAACAGAGGAGGAGCGAACGCTTTTTTTTTTATATAAAAAAAAATATTGTTAGAAAATTTGAAAGAAAAAGAAAAAAAAAATCCACAACAATAAGGATTCATTTTTCTTTTTAACTAAATTTGTTTTGAATCTTATAACATTAGATTTTATACCTGCTGCATATGGTTTTAAATAGAGCCTAAAAAATTCAAAGTTTTAGCCCTTGCTGACAATGGAGTTTCCGAGAAGCAAACAATTTAAAGCAGCGCTTCTCTTAACTCCCGGGTTTCGATCGTCAACAGAGGAGGAGCGAACGCTTTTTTTTTATATAAAAAAAATATTGTTAGAAAATTTGAAAGAAAAAGAAAAAAAAAATCCACAACAATAAGGATTCATTTTTCTTTTTAACTAAAATTGTTTTGAATCTTATAACATTAGATTTTATACCTGCTGCATATGGTTTTAAATAGAGCCTAAAAATTCAAAGTTTTAGCCCTTGCTGACAATGGAGTTTCCGGTAGCCCGAGCTAAATTTTTTGAACCATGTATTTACTGAATTATCACCATCTTAACCTTTGGATCAATAAATGATATTTCAATTGCTGGCGAGATGTTGTGGCTCATTTCGACAGTTCGACTGATCAATCTCGTAAAGCATTGTTTAAAAGCCCGTTCAATTGTGCGGGTTTCAAATCACACATGGAATAAAGAAATACTCAATGGGTCAGTGCACCAGCTAACTTGATGCCATTGTGGGGTTATTTTCGTATTTGCCCGTAGTTTCGCTGGTTCCGCTAGGAGCCTCGAGTGTATTTAAGCGGCTGATTTGAACTCACTCTCTCTTTCCTGTTGCTCGACCTACGAGACACTATGGGTTAGACTTAGGTCTACTCCCTTCTCGTTGGGCTTCGGCCCTTAACACTGGCCACTCACTGCTAGTAAGTCTCTTATACGATGTACGACTATCCTTTAGTCATGTATCCGTAACTACGTTTTTATGTACATTTAGGTATCTCTTTGATACCTAAATATCTTGTATTTTACCATTCATGAATGTGTCATTAACCCTACTCTGTATATTACTTATGTATGTATGTTTATGTACACCCATGTATTATGTACCCTGTTTATTCTTGTGCTGTATACCTATTAAATGTTTTGTCTATCAACCTTTGTCGGAGTTTTATCTTCAAGTATTATCACTTTGAATCTTACACCATCAAACCCAGTGGATACCTATCACAACATTCGGTGACGTGATATAAATTAGGCTAGCGTGGACAGGAAGTCAACGGCTATTGATAACTGACACACACACACACCACATAAACACATACAAACACACACACATACACATTTATATATATAAAAAAATTTATATATAATATATATATATATATATATTATATAGTATTCAATTGCCGCTTTAACTTTTCTCGTTCCCGTGGCGTCAGTAAATAATCTAAAAGTGCTCAATATATTAAAATCATTAGAGCAGTAATAATCTAGTAATAATGGAGGATTCGCTAAAAGAGAATCAGGTTTTTTGTCTGTAACAAAAATTACGTCACTGCTTACGTCACATTACCCAAATTCGTCATAACATAGAATAAATACACTCAAAATTTGAACATACAACATTAGACAGTCCTCATTGTTTTTAAAACAAGTTTCAATAAATACATGACTGGTATTATATATCTATATATAGTTTGTTTTATTTTAATACATATTTAAAGTTTACATTTCAAATTGTTTTATTTTTTTAACCCTTTAATGAATTTGATGATTTTACTTGCCTAGGGTACAAACTCGCTGACATTGAATTTTTTACTCCCGCCCACCCCTCAGGTAATATGTTTCAAAAATCTATTTTTACATCACCGGGAGAGCTTTTTTTATTTTGTACTAGTACTAATAATATCATTATCAGAGGAAAAATAAAGGGCCTACCTTTGTCTACCATTATAAACTAAGACATCGACTTAGTTAAACGTAATAATATTAGTAGTATCATATATATATATATATATATATATATATATATATATATATATATATATATATGATTTAATATACCAAACTTGTTGGTAAATCCTCGCGGTGAGAAAAAAAACAGCAAATAGTTCGATTGTAAAAATATACTACCAAACTTCAACCGGGAAGAAAATTTTATTTGTAAAAAAGAAAAGACCAATATAATCGTACCAATAAAAAATAATCTATTAGTACAATATTTTGGCCAAAAGAAAAAACAATTTATATGCATATATATATATAAGATATATACATACATAAAAACCCGCCAGGAGACTAACGCTAATAAGTAAAAAGTGTTCAATACCTAAGTAGAGCAAATAATAAAGATGAATCTAATGAGTCAGACGAACCTACTAAAAGTTTCGCTTAATGTTCTTCAGGGCTAAGGGTCAGATCTTAGCCCTGAAGAGCATTAAGCGAAACTTTTAGTAGGTTCGTGTGACTCATTAGATTTATCTTTATATATATATATATATATATATATATATATATATATACAATTTCCTGTGATGTTCAAGTGTAGGCGTTCGAGTCTTCTTGTTATTTTACGTATATCGGGATCAAAATGGTAGAGAAAGCAACTAGAAGTGTTGAACGTCTACCCGGATGATCATAAAGAAGAAATATTCCGTGTTCTTCACCAAAACCTGCTTAAACAATAACTTGGCTAATGAGTTTTTAATTAAGGTTGGTAGTTGTATATTTCAAATTAACCCCGGATGACCATTGGCTGATTTATTTGTTTATATACAAATTGTGTCTAATAAATTTTTTGACAAGGCAGAATAATTAAGTCTCTTATAGAATCTAAATCGTATGTATGTTTAAAGACATTTTATCTATTTGATTAAAAAAAAACATATACATATACACACACATATATATATATGTATATATATGTGTATGTAAATGTATATATATATGTATATGGAGGCGTGTGGGCTAGTGGTTAGAGTCGTTGAAAATGGACTCGTCGTTTCGAGTTCAATTCCTAGACGAAGCTGTTGGCATTTCACATAGCGCTAATACTCTTGGGAAAGGTATGAATCCATATATTCTCCCTCCAGCTATGGGTTAAATAGTAGGACAGACTGGGCTCTTTAACCTTGGGTGGGTAACCAGTCTAGGAGAGGGATAACTCTGAATTCAAAATTCCTGAGGTCAGTCGTTGATTGGGTTCGTGGCATTCCTTGATGCACCAATTCTTTCCTATCGACGGTGCCAAAAAGTGTGGAATGGTCCTACACAAGCCTTCACCACTATAAACAAATCACTGTGTTGGTTGTTCACTAGATGAACACTCATGCGTCGAAAATCGACGAGAGAGTCCATTTTTTATATATGTTTATGTATATATATACACATAAATGTATGTGCGTCTGTATATATATGTATCACATTTCCTACATTTATGCCGGACTATATATGTGTGACGTGTGAGGCAGGGCCTGCCTGTCGAAGGATGGGCTTCGTACCGTCGCATACGAGAGGAAACCGGGGAAGGGGTTCATATGTGTGTATGGGTAAAAACCAACCTGGACGCCTGGGCCTCCGCGTGCTCACAACCGAATTTGTTGAATGAAATGGCATTATTCTGTGAAGGATTGGCAATCACCATACGTATATATATATATATATATATATATATATATATATATATAAATGTAATATAAAAATTGAGAAAACACAAGTTTCATTAACGAATAATGTTTAATAAGCTGACGTTGCAGTGTATCGGTTTGTTTAAAAAAACCTTCCTAAGGGCTTTCGTTAGTTTAAGGAAAAATAATTTATTAATGAAAACAAAAGAGTGCGAGCCTCTGCTTTTGGTATGTGGCTGCTTTTGTTGATATTCAAATATGAGGAAAGAAAAGACATATTTTATAACACTGATTAATGTATATATATATATATATATATATATATATATATATATATATATATATATGTGTGTGTGCTTAATTGAAGTCATACCTAATTTTGAAAATTAATTAGTTAATAATTCATGAATTTAGGCGGGCATATATGTTCAAATGTAAGGCTAAACAAATCGAGAAAAATAGCCTTACATTTGAACATATATATCTATATATATTTACCAACCCCTCCGCACGAGCAGGATGTGACACAAGGTCAATTTCTTAAGCAGAGTTTAACTGGTTTGAATTCAGAGTTTTCCTTCTCCTAGACCGGTTGCCTAACCAAGGTTAAAGAGCCCAGTCTCTCCTACTATTTACCCATAGCTGGAGAGAGAGATAGAGTAGAATTCATACCTTTCCCAAGGGTATTAGCGCTAAGTGAAATGCAATTACCACGTCCAGGATTTGAACTCGGGACGACGAGTCCATTTCCTATGATTTTAACCATTACACCACGCGCTTCCTACATTTGAACATATATGCCCGCCTAAATTCATTAATTATTAACTAATTAAATTTCAAAATTAGGTACGACTTCAATTAAGCACATATCCTCCAAAATTGTCGGCTTAAAGCCACATAAAAATAAACACATTTGTTTGTTTACTTAACCTCATATATGTATATGTATATGCATATATTTATGTGTATATATATATGTGTGTATATGTGTATATATATATATATGTTTTTAATATACATATTATATATGTATATATATATGTGATAAGTTGGAAACAAGGTATGTTTGGAATGGCTTTTTTTTTTCTTTTTTTTTTGCCGACAATTTTTGGGAGAATATGTGCTTAATTAGAGTCGTACCTAATTTTGAAAATTAATTAATTAATAATGAATTAGGCGGGAAAGCCTATTTAAATGTATGGCTAAACAGAAGAAGATTTTTCTCGATTTGTTTAGCCATACATTTAAATAGGCATACATTTAAATAGGCATTCCCGCCTAATTCATTATTAATTTTCAAAATTAGGTACGACTCTAATTAAGCACATATTCCCCCAAAATATATATATGTGTATATATATACACACACACACACATATATATATATATATATATATATATATATATATATATATATATATATCATCCGTTTTATCTCATCTTCCTCTTTTCTTTCTCTCACCCATACTTTACAATCTTTCATTGTGACATCTTTAAAGATTCTTACGCCACCCCCAAATATGTATTTACTCTTTCATGAGTAATATTTCATTTATAAATCTCAACTACCTTTCGGCAAGTTGCTTACCACTAAAGACAATATGAGCTAAGCAGGTGTCTTCCTGTGTAAACTACACGAACGTAATATCATCGAGAATTCTGCCCTGTCTTTTTCCTTCCTCTTCTCTTCGTAAAGTTCTAAGCGAGGTTGAATTATGTCCACCTGCGCATGCGCGAGGCTTTCTATTTATTCATTTCGATATCTGTGTTTGTCACTGTTATTGTGACATTTTTTTCTTTAGCTAAACTCGCTTATAAGCCTCCCCTGTTGAACATTAAGTTCAATATCGAATTATAATTTACTTAAAAAGAAGGTAAGGAGAAAAGGAGTGAGAAGGCGGAAGGGGAAAGCAAAAGGAAAAGAAAGAAAGGAGAATGAGAAAAAAGAATGAGAAAGAAAAAAAGAAAAGGAAATGTGAAAAAGTAAGAAGAAAGAATACGAAGAAAAAAAGAAAGGAAGAAAGGAAAGGAAAGGAAAGGAAAGGAAAGAAGAAGAAGAAGAAGAAGAAGAAGAAGAAGAAGAAGAAGAAGAAGAAGAAGAAGAAGAGCAATTAAAAAGGAAGAAATAGAAGAGCAAGGAAGAAGAAAGAAAAAGAAGAGCAAGTAAAAAGAAAGAAAAGAAGAAAAAGAAGAAGAAAGAGCAATGAAAAAGGAAGAAATAGAAGTGCAAAGAAGAAGAAAGACAAAGAAGAAGAAAAAGAAGAAGAAATAAAGATGAAAAAGGAAGAAGAAATAATACGAAGAAAGAAAGAAAGTAGGAATACGAAGAGGAAGAAAGATGAAGAAGGAATACGACAGAATACGAAGAAAGAATGTAACAAGAAGAAAAGAAAGAAAAACAAAGATACACGAAGAAAGAAGAAGAAAGTAAGTAGGAATGAGAAGTGGAATTAAGATGAAAGAAAGATGAAGAATGAAGAAAAGATATGAAGAAAGAAAGGGCCGAGAAGAAGAAGAAGAAGAAGAAGAAGAAGAAGAAGAAGAAGAAGAAGAAGAAGAAGAAGAAGAAGAAGACAACCAACTCAAGAAAACTAGAAGAAAGAATACTAAGAAAGAAAATGAAGGAAAGAAGGAAGAAGAAGAAGAAAAGAAGAAGAAGAAGAAGACAACCAACTCAAGAAAACTAGAAGAAAGAATACTACGAAAGAAAAGGAAGGAAAGAAGGAAGAAGAAGAAGAGAAAAGAAGAAGAAGAAGAAGAAGAAGAAGAAGAAGAAGAAGAAAGTAGAAAACGACAACAACAACAACAACAACAACTACAAAAACTAGAAGAAAGAATACTAAAAGAGAAAAATAGGGAAAAAGAAAGAGAAAGACCGAAAGAAAAAAAAAGCGATATATAATATTTCATAATTTGGGGGCGTGTCTTAGTGCACCTTATCTAACCTTAAAAGGTATTCTTCTACATAGTCTCTCTTGAAAGAAGAATTGCAAAATGAAATTAGCCAAAATCTCAGCAGAATAATAAACTTCAGCATTAAGTATTTTCACCCCTACATATTGTTTTAACATTCGTAGGAAGCGAGTGGTGTAATGGTTAAAGTAATGGGAAATGGACTTGTCGCCCCGAGTTCAAATCCTGGACGTGCTAATTGCATTTCATTTAGCGCTAATATCCTTGGGAAACGTATGATTCTTATTCTCCCTCCAGCTATGGGTAAATAGTAGGGCAGACTGGGAACTTTAACCTTGGTTAGGCAACCGGTCTAGAAGGAAAACTCTGAATTCGAACCTGGTGAACTCCACTTAAGAAATTGACCTTGTGTCGCATCCTGCTCGTGCGGAGGCGTTGGTAAATATATATATATATATATATATATAATGGACTCTCTCGTCGCTTTTCGACGTATGAGGGTTCATACACACAATGAACATCCACACAGGGATTTGTTTATAGTGGTGAAGGCTTGTGTTGGACCATCCACACTTTCTAGGAAAGAATTGGTGCATCAAGGAATGCCACAACCCAATCAACGACCGACCTCAGGAATTTTGAATTCAGAGTTATCCCTCTCCTAGACTGGTTACCTACCCAAGGCTGAAGGGTCCAGTCTGCCCTACTATTTAACCCATAGCTGGAGAGAGAATATATGGATTCATACCTTTCCCAAGGGTATTAGCGCTATGTGAAATGCCAACAGCTTCGTCTAGGTATTGAACTCGAATCGACGAGTCCATTTTCCACGACTAACCTCTAGCCCACGCGCCCCTAATATATATATATATATATATATATATATATATATATATATATATATATATTGTTTTAACATTCATATTTCTTTTTGTTTTAACAATATATAACATTGATGAAATACTAAAACTAATATTATTTGTATCTTTAATCTTAATATGATGGAGATTATATGTCTTTCTGTCTTTAACCAAAACTATATAACTACTCACATCTCAGTTATTCCTTAGTTATTTACGTAACATATGCCATGACTTTATATTCATTTAAACCTCTGTGGCGTTACTTTCGTATTTGCCTGGTGAGTTGTCTGCCGATTTAGTTCGCTGGTTCCCGCTAGGGGCCTTTGATATTTAAGCGGCTGATTTGAACGTCTCTTCCTCTTTTCCCAGTTGCTCGACCCACGAGACACCACTATGGGTTAGATTCTGGTCTACCCCCATCTTGTTGGGGCTTTGGCCCCCCTTACATTACCGTAAGTGATTCACACAGCATGGACTATTCCTAGTCTCATGTCTGCGGTTTTTATGTTTATGTTTTTCCATTCATGAATGTGTCATTATCTCTACTCTGGTATATGTATTTATATTACTTTTGTATGTATGTTTATGTACACCTCTATGTATTATGTACCCTGTTTAACCTGTGCTGTATACCTATTAAATGTTTTGTCTATCAACCCTTGTCGGAGTCTTATCTCAAGTATTATCAATTTAATTCTTACACCTCAAATATTAAGAAGATTGATTTACATTATTAAGACTGTTGTTAAGTTTAATCTAGAAAATGATCCGTTTGTGATCCGGCCAAAAGAGCCATTTCTCTAGGACTATTTGTATAATATTAATACGCGCCAAGATACCACGTGACTTGTTTTGAGGCGCAAAAATTATTGGCGCCATATTCACTTTCTGTATTACTTTCTCCAATAAACTTGTCCAAGTAAGACGTATAAATTACTTCACTGACTTTTGTCGCTAAATAGCGGTTTACAGTGTGAACGGGAAGGCTGGTTTGCATATTGATCTTAGAAATTTGATTCGAATAAATATGTGATTGGTATTATTGATTTCTAATTGTTTCGTTTTTTTTAATAAGTATACGCAAAAATCTCAGAGATACATCTTTTAAAAATCCATTAACAAGAAGAAAGAAATTTTATTCTTCATTCCTCATTTAACTATATAGTTAAATAGCAATGAAAGACGGGGATGGTTGAAAGGTAAGTTTCAGTTGTTCTATGTTTCGATTATAATTCCTCTGTATCAAATCTTTTTATCTGCATTCTTATTTAATTTCATTAGTCTCTCTAATTAAATATATTTTCTTACATTCAAACTTAAGTACTTTTACGCGGTGAGTGCACATTCTTGCTCATAATAATAATAATAATAATAATAATAATAATAATAATAATAATAATAATACAAAACCAGACACGACTGCGTTGGGAAGGTGATCCACTGGGAGTTATGCAAAGAATTAAATTTTAACCATACAACAAAATGGTATATGCATAAACCAGAATCAGTTCTTGAGAACGAAACACATAAAATTCTTTGGGACTTTGAAATAAAAACGGATCACCTTATCCCAGCAAGAAGGCCAGACCTAGTGTTGATAAACAAAAAAGAAAGAACTTGTCAACTGGTGGATTTTGCAGTTCCAGCAGATCACAGGGTGAAGGAAAAAATGAAAAATGGACAAATATCTGGATCTTGCCAGAGAACTGAAAAAGTTATGGAATATGAAAGTGAAAGTGATACCAATTGTAGTTGGTGCACTTGGAACAGTCCCAAAAGGATTGGAAAAGGGTTTGGAAAGTTTGTAAATCAGAAGAAGGATTGAAACCATTCAGAACACTGCACTGCTACAATCTGCCAGAATACTCAGAAGAGCCCTGGAGACCTGAGGAAACTTGCTGTCACTCCAGTGAAAGACCATCAGCTGATGCTGATGTGAAAACTCAAAAGGAGTAAAATGGTAATAATAATAAAAGAGAAAACCTCAAGAGAGAAATTAAATTAACTAATAATTACTGCACAAAATAATGCCCTAATGACAAATTATATCAAAGCAAAAATAGATAAAACACAACTAATAGTAAATAAACTCATAAAGAAGTGAAAATAATAATAATTTCAATTTCCACCAAGCAACAAAATAGTATATACATAAACCAGAATCTGTTCTTGAGAATGTAATATATAAACTTCCCTTGAACTTTGAGATGAAAACGGATCACCTTTCCCCATTCAGAGGACTAGACCTTGTATTCATTAACAAGAAAAAGAGAATTTGTCAATTGTAGTTCCAGCAGATCACCGGGTGAAAATGAAAGAATTCGAGAAGATAGATAAAATACCTGGACTTTGGTTTTACGGCATATCAACCTCAGTGGGTCAGTTAATGCCGATAAAGTTTTGAAATAATTCATTCTTAATGGGTGCACACTTTTTTTTATAAATATATTTTTCTTTTTAACCCATATATGAGACCCTAACAGGTACTACCACTCCGGATCAGAGTGGACCAGGAAGCATTGGTGATGAAGGGGTGCTTCACATTCCCC
Organism: Doryteuthis pealeii; assembly: GCA_023376005.1. Taxonomy (NCBI): domain Eukaryota; kingdom Metazoa; phylum Mollusca; class Cephalopoda; order Myopsida; family Loliginidae; genus Doryteuthis; species Doryteuthis pealeii. The sequence goes on along the minus strand of CM042171.1, from coordinate 2,179,210 downwards.
AAACCTCCAAAACTGTAACCTCACCATCAGATCGAGTTTAACGTCATTCCCAGGACATGTCGACCCTCAGCCACCGCCTTCTAACACCCATAGGATAAAAGGGTTGGGCTTGTCATAAGGGCAATAGGGTTGGAGCAATCATATAGGTGCTAGGGCTTGACGTGACCAGCCGATTGATCAGAGGGAGCCACTCCTACTGCCCCTCTAGCCTAAGTATGTGTCTAAGTGGTGTGTAGCAGATCATGTTCTGCTCATCCACCAAGACTCCGTCCTTAAGCATCACAGGTCGCCACCCACGCCTAACGGGTGGCCCTTTGGGGGGGGTATTACCCCTCTGCAGAGGTGCAGTCGGTGCATTCTAACGCCGCACCGACAGGTCGACCTGGACCTTGTTCAAGAATTGAAAAAGTTGTGGAATATGAGTGTAAAAGTCATGCTAATTGGTATACCACGTGGTTTAGAAAACAGAATGGGGGAATAAGAACTCAAATGAATAATTGATACCAATTGAGACATCAGCATGGTTGAAATTGGTTAAAATACTCAGAAGAGTCCTGGAGACTTGTTGTCACTGAATCCAGTGAAAGACCACCAACTAAGGCTGACGTAAAAAATTGACAAGGAGTCTGCTGTCATTGTTGTAATTATCCGGACAGAAAAGGAGTCTATCTGTTATATAGCCACCTTAACATACATATACCCGCATATACCCATGGTTGTGTACAATTCTTTATCGTGTTCTGTATTTCTTCGTAATGTCGATCCTGTCTTGTATTATATTTCTTCTTACTTTGTATAACTTGGGTTGTATATCTCTTTTATCTTATTCTGAGCTGTCTATCTTCTTAAGAATCTGGTTGGTTTCTTCTTCGTAAGATTCTGGTCTGTGATGTCATTTGTATTTAGCAACAACACAAGACACTCCTTTGGTGAATTCCCATTTTTATTAAAGTCTTATCTTGGATTCAGACCACAATCATGTGGGTGAGAATCTAGCTCCAAACGAGAGGCACTGTTGTGACTTCATTCTTCAACAACTTGATAGAAACTGATTATCTAAAAACTCCTTCCAATGGTTCAAAATCACGAACAGGAAGAGAAGATCACAAAAGTGTTATGGGTCATAAATAAAAAAAACTGGCCTAACAATACGACAGGTGGAACAGATATAATGTTGCGAAACCCGAAATCTGTAAAGATACTAGTGAAACATCACCAATTGTCCTCTTTTAATGCATTTCGGCGATGTTTTACAAGAATAATAAAATAATTATCTATTTTATTTCTAGGGGCTTATTTCATGTAATTATAGATCAAGGGTCTCCAAACTACGGCCTAGGGGCTGGGGCTGGCCCACGAGGGTATTTTATTAGGCACGCCGACGGTACTTGAATTTGTTTGTTAAAAGCAAGCCTTTTCAAAATTGAAATATGTTAAATCAACCCATTGAACGAAATTGACTGAAACATTTGAAAGCAATTCTCTTGATTGGATGTAGCAATTCCAAACCAAAACATTGACGATATTTTGAAAGACAAACTTCAATTTCACAAATCTCACTAAACCTTTCTGCTAATGTTGCGTTATTTGGTAATGTTTTGAAAATAAATATGTTGGTTAAATTTGTTTCTGTGCATCTTACACCACTCATCCATGAATATAACATGGAAAGGTACATTTTGTTTTACATCTTTTTCTCAGAGCTTTCGTCCTGGCTAGCAAGTATTGGACACAATAATAATGTGGCCAGTGCTCTTTATTTTTTCAATTATCCGGTCCACCGTGAAAAAGGTTTGGTGATTCCTGTGCTGGTAGAAAACAGGACATTTCTCAACACCTGTTTCATTTTGAATGGTTAAAAAAAAGTGCACAATACAAATACGATCGATAGTTTTTCAATCAATCAAAACACAACAATCATTTGTCAATACAATAAATTTACCGCACAAAAGAAGCACAAAATAGGTGACA
>CM042171.1:2162239-2167239 GCA_023376005.1 Doryteuthis pealeii | reverse complement strand
TTTGCTTGCTTTCCTTCTTCCTTACTATGTCATACATCAGTTGTTTGTCTGTTTCTCTTTATTTATTTATTTATTTCAACAGTTCCTTTTATTTCTTTCCTTATTTCTTTTTTTCCTTCGTTCTTTTTTTCCTTCTTTTCCATTTTGCTAAATATTTTAGTTTTTTTCTTTCTTAATATTTTTCTTTCATAATTTATTTTGTAATTTGCTTCTTTCTTTCTTTTGTTCCTTCTTTCTTTCTTTCTTTCTTGCTATGTCATATATCTGTTTGTCTATATGTCTGTTTCTCTCTATTTCTTTCTCTCAACAGTTCCTCTTCATTCTTACTTTCTTTTTTCCTTCTTTTTTTTCTTTTTCTTTTCTACTTTCTCTTTCTCGTTTGGCTATATATTTTCATAGTTTTTTTCTTTCTTAATTTGTCTTTTTCGTAATTTCTCTTGTAATTTGTTATTTATTTATTTATTTATTTCTTGCTATGTCATTGTTAAGTTTTTAAATGCCATCCTTGGCCAGTTGAAAGGCTTAAAGTAAGTAAGTCGTGAGTTATGGAATCCTTTGGTAAGTGTATAAGTCCTATCCTGTGAATAAGTCCTATCCATCGTATTGGTAAAGGTCCAGTGATACAATACTATGTCCGTCGTCAGATATTTGGTCACTGCCGAGTAGCTATGTAATTCATCGTGCCCAACGCCAACAACGAAAAAATAGGCACGTATTTATTTTGAATACATTTGTTCACCTCACTGTCTGTCAACGAGACAAACAATCAGAAAAATCACCCACAATCTGTACCCTTGGAAAATATTACTTAAAAACAGCTCGGAGCAGGCTTCACAGCCATTTCCTCTCTTATTCTGTCACATTGGAACTCCAAGATTTCAGAAAAGCACAGGCTGTTAAAAGCCTACCGAAATATCATCAGAACATATATATTATATAGATTTATATACATTTTATGCAGTTATTCACATAGTACCTTTGTGAAAGGTACAAATCCAACTATTCACTTTCAGCTACAGGTAAATAGTAGGGCATACTGGTCTCTTTAAAATTTGGTATGGCAACCAGTCTAGGAGAAGGAAAACTCTGAATTCAAACCAAAGGGACTCTTCTCATTAATCAAAACTACTTTGAGAGCTCCTCCTCCCCTTCCTCCTCTCTAATTGATTATTATAATTATAATGTTATATAGAAGTTTATTAGTGTCTTCAAATTTCATGAGCACTCATTTTTAAAAGTGAAAGACTAAATGAATAGTTGCAAACCTGTTTTATCTAGAAATATTTGCATACATATATTATGCTCTATATCTGGAGCTAAGGACAATGCTATCTCTTCTCTTGTTATTTTTGGGAGTGGGGGTCTTTGCGTCAGTGTGTGTGTGTGTGTGTTGTGTGTGTTGTGTGTGTGTGTCTTTTTTTTTTTTTAATTTTTTTTTTTAAATGTGACTCCAATATTGAATCTGAGCATTTATGCTGAGACGATATGTGTCGATACAATGTGTGCCACCTATTGGGTTAAAACAAACTTTTTACACAATTATTGTACACATTTATGATTTTAATTAAAAAAAAACAATTTGAAGAAGAAAAAAAATCAAATAAGATCTATTGCATATTTTGTGGGGCTGGAGAGGAATCTTAGATGCATATTAGGATATATATCTCTGAAAGAAGGGTGTGGGGGAGAAACATGAAAAATCTTTGAAATCTTTAAAGTTATAAATTTTCCTTTTTGTATTTTTATGTTTCTGCAGTTATTTTATTATGGGTTTGTTATTAAAATTCCTAATGAAATAGACAAAAAGCTTTATTGACCAGAACAAACGATTATTTTGTTGTTGTGTTTACATATGTCTTGTTCTAAAGTATATAAATATAAATCTTGTTCTAAAGTCTATATTGTGAAATATATAATGAAGGAATCCCATGGTATGTGCGTGTCGTATTATAACTCCGAAAACATGTAATACAGATTTTAAATCTTGCATTATTCTCTGCTCACCATTACATCCCGAGAGGATTCTCTTTTCAACCATTTCATCATGTGTAGGATGTGACACAATGTCACAAATAAGGGGCATACCGAGAAAATAAAAATAATAATTACATCTCAATGAGACACCAGCATTACTTACCCAAGGGTAGGATATGACACAAATTTGCAGGTATGGGGCATACAGCGTGGATTAAAGTCGTCATGCAGTAGTAATGAATCTTCAAGACTAGCTTGCTGACTGTTATACCGCAATAGGATGCATTCCTTATTTACCCGAATCGTTCAGCACATAGGATTTGACGGAAGTTCGCAAGTTTTGGGGATCCAACGAGAATCGAACTCGCTATTCAGTACTAACGGATCTCTGAAACTAGCTGGGTTGTACTCACACTACGATAGACAACTCTAATATTTTGAAAGTAAAAAAAAAAAATTCATAAAATAAACAAACATTGTAATATATTAATTCTTAGCGATTTCATGAGAATTTGCTAAGTTATTTTCCTCTCTTACTCCTCTCTTCTTTTGTTCTTTCGCAATTCCTGGTGTTCTTAAAATTATTTTACTCGTGCTATGGATCGGATACTTCTGCTAGTGTATATATATATATATATATATATTATATATATATATATATGAAGTGTTAGTATCATATATTCAATATTTTAGTATATTACAAACACCATTTCAAATTCAATTTTTACAGATATACCTAAGTATATTATTGTATATGTAGTCTATCTATCTATCTCTCTATCTCTCTATCTCTCTCTCTCTCTCTCTCTCTCTAATATATATATATATATTATATATATATATATATATGTGTGTGTGTGTGTGTGTGTGATAATTATTATTGTATATTATATATAAATATATAATATACAATGTGTGTTATAAAAGTATTGAGATTGAAGTGTAACGTAGTGCCTTTTTCACGACACTAAATCGTATATGTTACGTAGCGGTCTCTTTTCACACCGTGTCTTCAGAACACTCAATCGGGGATTTCCATCAGGGCTCGACACCAGTCGTATATATTACGTAGCGGGGTCTTTCTCCACAATGGGGTTTTTACACTGGTCTTACAACGTGCATCTGTGGGTGCACTATCAAAAGTTATTCACTGGTCGCTGACTTCGTTCGCGCGCGTGTAAACGTTTTCGGGTTTCTGTTTATCACACCCACACAGGATTCTAGTAGTTCTTTCGTTGGTCAGTGTCAAGGGAGTGTCACTTTACATAGGCCGCGTGCTCTTCGTTACGGCCAATTGACTTTATCTCCACGGGTGTCTAGTGGTCAGGGGAATATCGTTGTTTGTTTTCATTCATAATACTGTCCGTAGTATTTTCTTCGTAGTAAATGATGACTATGATACCGCTTATTTCTCAGGAGTTTATTAGAATAAATTCAATTTCGGCTTCTTAACTTTGAGAGCGAGAGAGTCAGCTTATCTAGTAAATAGCGTCTTTATATGGTCCTTACAGTTTCAGTACTTCGAGTAAGCTTCTGGTGATAAACTTTTCTTGTTCGGCAAATATCAGGCCAGCCCTTTTCGTTTCAGCGACAACAGATCGTTCCCCGATCTCAGCCCACGCCAACTCCAACTCCAACACCAACTCCCAGACCAAGCTGCATATCTGCCAGACCAACTCTCCTTATATATTATCTCAACAGAACCAATCTAGAAGGATCTTTTTCTCGAATAATCCATCTCTTCCTAGAAGGAAAAGAATGTTCGATTCGTTCTAATCATTCGATTCCTTCTACGGTCATTGTGAGTTCAGGGCCGTTCGGATTAAAGAACAATTCACAGTCAAGAAGTCGGGATTTTCGTTAAAGCTAGACCCCACGTCGCCAAAATTTCGTTTATGTTTTTATTTCTTTTTGGGACCGATTCTTCTAAGAGACCACCCGGTAAGATCTGAGAATCATACTACATCCATTAAGGTTTCTGTTTGACACAAGGCCATAGATATTGTGTTCCCAAGTAAGGCCCGACCATTATGCTACAGAAGCTATATATAACAAGATGGAAATGAACAATGAATGGAACGTTATTTTTTTCAGAATACAAGTTGTGTCAAAAAGTACAAAAAATATTGATACTTCTTTAACACACCTTTTGTGTATATATAAATATATAATGCCAAAAGTTTTTTTTACTTATTATGAAAAAATATACATATACATATGTTATTTTGTTTTTTGAGGATGTCTGCTGAACAAACTTTGTATCTCTTTATTATATCCGGAATTTCAACCTTATACTGGCTGTTTCACATGATTTTTCTGGTGAAACCGTCTTTAAGTGAATTCCATCATTTTGTGATTTCCGTCTCAAGAGGCCAGTCTCTTAAGGATTTTTAAAAAGTTTTTAAACAAATTTAAAAGCCTTAAAGAAAAAACTTAACAAACCGTCATTCCGTAGTAAATTTATTCCGTAATAAATTTATTCCGTAATAAATTTATTTCGACCAAAAGCTTAAAAGCTTTTGATCGAAATAAAATTTATTACGGAATGACGGTTTGTTAAGTTTTTTCTCTTTAAAAGTTATATTATATATATATATATATATATATATATATATATGTGTGTGTTGTGTGTGTGTGTGTGTGTGTGTGTATATATGTAAACTTATATTGTTATGTGCTAACATTAATGATTCATTCTTTTATGCAAATAGAACTAATGTGAATCTAAGTCTCCCTGCCCCACCCACGTGTTTCATAAATATTCACTCCTTTTGTCTATCCCACTTTTTTCTCTCTTCCCCATCCCAGAAGTTTCCTTCCTCTGCTCTTTCCCAGGGAGATTGCCTCGAAACCTTGACAGAGCAGAACCAACACACATTGCGCCAAAAAGCCCAGAAAACTTGCTTTTAAATTGGCGGAAAATCTCAAGAACATGGCGTCAAAAAAAAACTGCAGACAGTCTCAAGCGGTTCAGCTACAAAACACTCTCGAGAGACAAGATATTTATACCTTTTGGCATTGGATGG
>CM042171.1:2139739-2157239 GCA_023376005.1 Doryteuthis pealeii | reverse complement strand
TCATTCGGATAGAAGTTTCTATATTTAAAGTTATTAGCACTTTATATACCGCTGCCATCCGTATTAGCCATCTCCCAAATAGTTGACGAGCTAGTATCGTATCGCTGATCCTTTACAACTGAATAGAAATTTATTAATTTAATTCATTTCTCTTTCTCTTTTTTTATACTCTAAACCATTTTATAAGAGTTGACGATCCCGGGGGCATTTTCGGGAGGACGTGTACTTTGATTTTAGTCACACTAATAATATCTTTTCAGCTAATATATTAGGTCTGGAAACCTGTCAGCTGTTCCTTAAAAACATTCATTCTAATTCCACAGAATACTTATAATCTTTCCACAGATTATCTAACATTGCCTTAAAAGGAGTTTAGAAGCTATTCACTAGATTGATGGTAGTTATTCCATGTATTCACCACTCTGTTACTAAATAATTTTGTCTTGCATTTGCCTTTACACATTTTTTTAAGAGTTTTAATTTATGACAATTGTTATTAATATTTTGAAAATGTTTAGTAGATCAAAGTTTGTTGAAAAAATCCCTGTGTATATTTGTAGACTTCAATCATATCCCTCTTGTACATAAATAAACCAAACTTGGTAAGTCAATGTTCCTAAGTTTTTCTTCATACGAAAGAGAATTTTTTAAGAATTAATCAATTAGTTACAATTTTGACATTACAGTGAGTTGATATTTAACTTTTAAACAAATACACAATTCTTTCTAATAAAACTTGTGATTTTTAGATTTTTTTTTCACATTTAAGATTTTAAATAGGGGTCATTAATTTTCCACGGAGGTTTCATGCCTGTGCACTTTTTTTCTTTAAAAAAAAATTAAGATTTACATATTTATGTACTGTCGATGTTCGTCGATATTCGTCAATGTAATGTAAACAAACCCTCTTTTATTTTTCATGTTAGTCATTGGTTATAAAATAATCGCGTTAATGTATTTATTTTAATATTTAAATCATTTATTACTTTAGTAGCTCTCCTCTGAACTCCCTCAATGAGTTTATGTCCTTGCTCTAGTAGATAAAGGGATAATATCTTCAAATTAGTGTAGATCATTTTCATTAACTTCGTTTAGTTTGCTTTGGTTTTCGTTCGCTTTGATTTGTTTAATGGTATAATAATCCTGTGGGTTATTTAATACCAAATACTGTTAGAGTGTGAAATAAAAGGTGCTTCTCAAGTTCCCCCTTTCGGGTGTATTTTTGTGGTTGGGAATAGAGGAAAAAAAGTGGATATACCAACACAGAAACTAAATTCAATTGATATTTCGTCTCATTGCTGGTTGAAGCTTTTTCAAAATGTTATTGGTATAAATGCTTGTACATTCTTCTTTTATAGTGAAAAGGTAATTAGTGTTACTTATCAATCTTTATTTTATTAACTCATATTGATTCCACCGCGTGGAGGAGATGGATCCCGGGAGAGCCGACCATCGCTTCTCCCTCCTTCGGAAGCTGGGTCGCTTCTGCTAAACTACCCTTTTCAAGGGGTCAAGGTAATTAACCGTCCATTGCAAGTAACCTTCCATAGACTACCTGATTTTATAGTAAATGTAAATATTCTAACTACAGGTATGTTCACAATTTATACTGCTCATAAACCGTAACAAAATGTATCCCCTTCAAAGTATGCATACACGCACACAGGAAATTATCAAATAATACCGAAAAAAATGACTGGTATGTCCATGCTTTGGAGTTCACAGGTGTACGTCACTTATGAGTTAGTTCCTATTTCTCTGAATTTTTTAGATGAGGCTTGATAATTTCTATTATTTGGATTATTCAGACTATTGTCCTCATCTTTATTGTTGTCTACAATATTTCTCTGAATTTTTTAGATGAGGCTTGATAATTTGTATTATTCGGCCTATAGGCCTCATCTTTATTGTTATCTGCACCATTTCCAGATGAGGCTTGATAATTTCTATTATTTGTATTATTGTGACTATTGTCCTCATCTTTATTATTATCTTCTCTGCCACGCTTGCATGCACTCCTGGAAGGATTCTTCCCAGATTCTCCGGAACACTGTCGTCATGGACTTTTTGATGTCGTGCACATCCTCAAAATGGGTTTCCTTGATGACCCCCTTGAGCTTGGGGAAGAAGAAAAATCACATGGAGCCAGGTCGGTCGAGTAGTGTGGTTTCTCCAACGTAGTTGTGTTCTTCTGGGCCAGAAACTCTCGGATACTCAGGGCAGTGTGAACAGGTGCGTTGTCATGGTGAAGCACCTACGAGATGTCTTTCCACATCTCTCGCCTCTTCCCACGCACTGAACAGAGCAAACTTCGCAATATCTCTTTGTAGACATGCTGGTTGATCGCCTGGGCCTGTTTCTGACATAACTGGGTAATTATAAGTTTAGTAAATTGGGGTGTCCCAGAAAAAAAAGAACCCACACATTTTGAATAAAACTCTTAATCTTAACTAGGAGATTTAGGGTTAGGGTTAGGGTTTAGGATTGGGGTTGGGGTTAGGGTTAGGGTTCTGTTTTTTCTTGGTCACCCGTACAGTGTGACCCAAAAAAAAAACAGAATCCAAATTATTTATCAATAAATTAGATTAAATACAGAGCAATATTTAACATACAAAGAAACAAAAAAAAACTTAACAAACCGTCATTTCGTAATAAATTTATTTCGACCAAAAGCTCAAAAGGCTTTTAATTTTTTTTCAGACGGATATCGCAAACTGTAGGAATTCAGCTGCAGGCAGTTTCATCAGAAAACTCAGGTCAGACAGCAAATATAAGGTTAAACTTCTAAGTCCAATAAAGAGATACAAAGTATAAACAGTTTCCTGTTCAGCTAACTTCCTCAAAAAATAAAATAATATATATATATATAATATATATATATATATATATATATATATATTATATATAGTAATACATTTATTTATTTTCCCATTAAACTAACCCTAAACCCTAAACTCCAACCCTAACCCTAAACCCCAACCCCAACCCTAACCCTAATCCTAAACCCCCTAGTTAAAATTAACAGTTTTATTACAACATTTGTGGGTTCTGTTTTTTCTGGGACACTCTAATTTACTAAACAAAAGTTCATAATTACCCATAACTGGAACATTTCTGACCCCGCATTGTTCATCTTTGGTCGTAAATGTGGTTTGTGATTACGAGAAGCCCCTGTGTAAGGTTCCACTGGAGATCACTCTGTATGGGCTGCTCTTATTGTAGTTATCAAAGAGGGAAATGGAAAAGTCCGTACGCATTGATGACACAACTGGTTCAAATAATTCTTCGAATGCACACCAGAATCTACTCCCAATTCCATAGAATCTTTTCACAAAACTGAATGGAGGAACTTTCTTCAGAAGAATTGATCATTCCAATGCTTTTCTCCAACTGGAAACTGAAAAGGAATCTGAGGGGATCTCTACTGTCAACACTCCACGGGGATTGTTCAGATTCAACCGTCTTAGCTGCGGTGTCAAACCAGCACCAGTCATTTCCCAGTAAACAATGGACGCAATGCTGATCCAATTGACACAAGTTGCAGCATTCACTGATGACATCGTCGTTACAGCTGCATCCTAAAATTAACTTTTGCAGCCATTATTTTCTGTCTCTCAGAAAGATACAACAGTACCGATTACTGGTGAAAAGTGTGAATTTCTCCGAAAGATCTATACATATAATATATTAATTTGAAAGCAATTACAATGCGTATAAAAAATAAAAACAAAAAGATGTTACTCTGCCAACTTTACTTAGTTTTTAAAATTTCCCCTTGACAGTAAATTTCCAGTTCAATAAAAAATATGTTTTTAATAATCTATTAATTTGAAAGCAATTACAATGCATGTAAAAAAAACAAAAAAATGTTACTCTGCCAACTTTACTTAGTTTTAAAATTTCCCCTTGACAGTAAATTTCCAGTTCAATAAAAAAATATGTTTTAATAATATATTAATTTGAAAGCAATTACAATGCATGTAAAAAATGAAACAAAAAGATGTTACTCTGCCAACTTTACTTAGTTTTTAAAATTTCCCCTTGACAGTAAATTTCCAGTTCAATACAAAATATGTTTTTAATAATATATTAATTTGAAAGCAATTACAATGCGTTAAAAAATAAAAACAAAAAGATGTTACTCTGCCAACTTTACTTAGTTTTTAAAATTTCCCCTTGACAGTAAATTCCAGTTCAATAAAAAAATATGTTTTAATAATATATTAATTTGAAAGCAATTACAATGCGTATAAAAAATAAAAACAAAAAGATGTTACTCTGCCAACTTTACTTAGTTTTTAAAATTTCCCCTTGACAGTAAATTTCCAGTTCAATAAAAAAATATGTTTTTAATAATATATTAATTTGAAAGCAATTACAATGCGTATAAAAAATAAAAACAAAAAGATGTTACTCTGCCAACTTTACTTAGTTTTTTAAAATTTCCCCTTGACAGTAAATTTCCAGTTCAATAAAAAAATATGTTTTTAATAATATATTAATTTGAAAGCAATTACAATGCGTATAAAAAATAAAAACAAAAAGATGTTACTCTGCCAACTTTACTTAGTTTTTAAAATTTCCCCTTGACAGTAAATTTCCAGTTCAATAAAAAAATATGTTTTTAATAATATATTAATTTGAAAGCAATTACAATGCAAGTAAAAAATGAAAACAAAAAGATGTTATTTTTTGTCTTATCGATTTCAAAGTAAAACTTTATCTTCAGAGACGATTTTCGGAAATGGACGCGTTTTTTTTTTGTTTTTGTTTTTTTGGTCGTTATTTTTTAAATGTTTTACCGTTTAACTTGCTCCAAATGCCTTAATTTCTATATAGGAAGTACAATTAGATCCCTCCACATTAGAATCAAAGAACATATCCACACACGTGCATCCTCATTCCACAAACATATAATCAAATGCAAAAATAAAGACAATAGTGTTTTTCCGTTAAGATAGAGACAGTAATACGAAACATTGGTAATCTCAGAATTAGAGAAAGTTTATTAATAGCCAAATTAGGTCCTAGTATAAACAATAGATTAGAGCTAAACACTGAATACATAATTAATTAAAATACACGTTCCTCACAGTATATAGTACATAGTATGTACATTTCATTATACATATATCAAATTAATATTACATAAATATATAAATAGATGAAAATAATAAAATTGAAATTGAATGAACGGCTAAATGTCCATCACGCAAAGTGAGCGTGACGTTTAAAAAAAAGAACACCACGAGACGCCAGCTTAAAACTTTAAAAAAATAACGACCAAAAAAAAAACGCGTCCATTTCCGAAAATCGTCTCTGAAGATAAAGTTTTACTTTGAAATCGATAGGACAAAAAATAACATCTTTTTGTTTTTATTTTTTACTTGCATTGTAATTGCTTTCAAATTAATACATTATAACATACTTAACAATGCTTCAAGCAAATTACCAATTACTTTTATCTATACATATATAAAAGGGCAGTTGTGTATATGTGTATGTCCGGAGGAAACTTTGAAAATAAAACAATTAATGACAAAATAAATATATATACATTCACTATCACCAGGGCTTGGTTTTTGAGCAGAAATAATTTTATTTATATTTGGGAAGATATTTTAAGATTAAAATTTGTATAGTAAACAGAAGGTAATTGAAATATGATGTTGATTGATTGAATTAATCACCTCATTTATATTGTGTTTTTTTTAATTGTAAATTATTGAATTAACATTTCTTACTATATTGTTATATATTTACGTGGGGATTTTATGGGGCAGTGAGGATCTAACTTGTGATAAGTAATAATGGATCTGCAGGACTAACTTTGTAAAAAAGGGCAACATCGGGTAGCCACTTCCATGATCAATACGTTGAGTTTGTATTTGATAATGATTTATTCAAATACGCGGGTTAAACAAAAAGTAATACCATTTTGTTTAGGACAGGTATAATTACCAACACAGGAACATGTATCAAACATCAAAATGAAGCTGGTCCTTTGTGGATCACATCCCTACTTCTCCACATAGGGTGTTCAAAAAGTAATGCCATTTTTTTAGGACAGGTATAATTACCAACACAGGAACATGTACCATACATCAAAATGGAGCTGGTCTCTGGGGATCACATCCCTACTTCTCCGCATAGTCACCGTTTTCCTCAATAGCAAGGTTCCATCTTCGAATGAAAACATATATCACTGCCCCGTAAGATTCTGTTGACTGTTCTTTGAGCCATTTCTTCACTACATATTTCACTATATATATATATATATATATATATATATATATATATATATAATATAATATATATATATATATATATATATATATAATATATATAAATATATATAATAAATGAAGGAAAAAACTTTAAGTTTGCTTCATTGCAATAATTTATTTCAACTGCAATACTGGATCATCTTTAAGCATGAACAAAAGCATGTATATAAAAAATGTCCCAAGAAACAATGGTTAAATCTCTTAATTTTTGGCGGGAAAAGAGAAGAAGAAAAATTGAATATAAAAAAATGACACGTAACAAGCGATAAATGGTTATCAGAAGAAGAAAAAACTAAATCATTCAAATAAAAAAAAAAAAGAAAAAAAGAATTCAAAAAACAAAAGAAAGAAAGAAAGGAAAATGAAGAGAGAAAAGACAGAAAAGAAAGAAGGAAGAAAAAAGACAAAAAGGAAAAAGAAAGAAAGAAAAGAAAGAAAGAAGGAAAAAACTAAGGATTAACAAAGAAAGAAAGAAAGAAAAAGAAAAAGAAAGAAGGAGAAAGAAAGAAAAAACAAAGAAAGAAGGAAAGAAAAAGCTAAGAAAGAACAAAGAAAAGAAAAAAGAAAAAAGAAAGAAAGAAAAAATGTAGAGAGAAAGAGAGAAAGAAAGAAGGAAAGAAAAAAAGACAAAAAGGAAAAAGAAAGAAAGACAAAAAAAAAGAAGGAAAGATAAACTAAGAATAAACAAAGAAAGAAGAAAGAAAAACAAAGAAGGAAACAAGAGAGAAAGAAAGAAAAAAGAAAGAAAGAAAGAAGAAACAAAGAAAGAAAAAACTAAGAAGAAAGAGCAAAGAAAACGAAAAAAGAAAAAGAAAGAAAGGGAAAGAGAGAAAAAGGAAAAGAAAGAAAAAAAGGAAAAAAGAAAGAAAAAAGAAAGAAAGAAGTTAGAAAGAAAAAAGAAAGAAAGAAACAAAGAAGAAACATTGAGAAGAATCCAAAAAGAAAGTAAGAAAAGAAAAAGAAAGACAAAAAAAAATAATTGATAAACCGAAAATAATGAGAAAGCAACTGAAACTAAATTTTCTGTTCATAGCATTCAACAAAAGCGCTGGAAATTTTCGCACAGAAATAGTACGTTTTTTTTTGTTTTTGGGTTTTTTTTCAAAAATTAAATCACTTCAAGAAAAAAAATATCCTATATTGCTAGCAATGCAATTTTTAGTGGCAGAGATATGAAAAGGTAAAAAAAGAAAAAAACAGGTAAAAATATTCCTGGAAGAAATTGTTTTCATTCGGTTATTGCAAATCGTATCTGTACAATGTTGCTTGCGAAATTATCACTTAATTGAATTAGCGTCGCTTAATTACATTAGGCGACAGAGAGCTTCGTATCTGGAGGCGAATAATTGGATCCGTGAAAATAATTTTTAACGAGACATGCGTTAAGAATTAAAAAATATTCATATATATATCTATATATATCTATATATATATATATATATATATATATATATATATATATATAGAAACAAGTTGTTTTCATGTCTGGGTTTTAAATATTACTGGCACAGTTATGTTTAAGATCGTTAAATATTTAACACCAGAAAGAATATGGTTAATTCTATTTGAAGACGTTTGAAGAAAGCTTTTAACTTTAATGTCGACGCAGTTTCTATTTATAGACTTTCAATCGTAATTATTCAAGAGAGAATGAAATGTAAAATGATAGAATGACGTATGAAGGAACGATAAAAGACAGAGAAAGAAAGACAGAAAGAAGCATGGGAGTAGAAAGAGAGAGAGAAGCAGAGAGAGGCAGAGAGAAGTAGACAGAGGGAGAGAGAGCGTTGTGGGGAGACAGTCTGTCAAGAATGAATAGAAGAGAATCGTGACAGTATGGAAAAGAAAGAAAAAAAAAGAAAGTTGAAAGAAAGAGACAAGAAGAAAAAAATGAAAGAATATGGAGAGGGAGAAATATATATAGAAAGACAGAGAGAGGATCAGTTTATGAAGAATCAAAAGAAAGAGAGACTTGTGACAGCATGGAAAAGAAAAAGAAAGAAAAAAAACAAGATATGAATTTACAACGTATGAAGAAAGAAAGGAAGAAAGAAAGAAGGAAGCAAGAATAACACAGCATGGAGAGAGACAAAGAGAGAAAGAGAGAGAGAGAGAAGTGAGTGAGTAAGAGAGAGAGAGAGAGAGAAAGAGAGAGAGAGAGGAGAGTAGGACGGCGTATGAATGATGAAAAGAAGGAAGAAATTTTGACAGCATGGAAAAGAAAGAAAAACAAATAAAGAAAGTTATAACGTATGAAGAAAGAAAGAAAACAGAAAGAAAGGATAAAGAAAGAAAGAAAGAAAGAAAGAAAGAAAGTAACAGAGAAAGAAGGCAGAAAGAAAGAAAGGAAGAAAGAAGGAACGGAAGAAAGAAAGGAAGAAAGAAGGAAGAAGAAAGAAGGAAAGAGAGAGGAAAAGAAGAAAGAAAGAAAGAAAGAAAGAAAGAATGAGAGAAGAAGACACAGAAAGAAAAGAAAGGAATAGAGAAGAAGAAAGAAAGAAAGAAAGAATGAGAGAAAAAAGAAAGAAAGGAGAGGAAAAGAGAACGAAAGAAAGAAAGAAAGAAAGAATGAGAGAAAAAAGAAAGAAAGAGAGGAGGAAAACAAGAACCGAAAAGAAAGAAAGAAAGAAAGAGAAAGAAAGAAAGAAAAGAAAGAAAAAAGAAAGAAGAAGAAAGAAGAAAGAAAAAAAGAAGAAAGAAAAGAAAAGAAAGAAAGAAAGAAAGAGAAAAGAAGAGAAAAAAAATGAAGAAGGAAGAAAGAAGAAGAAAGAAAGAAAATAACGAGAGAAAGAAAGAAAAACAGGAAGGAAAAAGAAGAAAGAAAGAAGAACAAAGAAAAAAGAAGAAAGAAAGAAGCAAGCAAGAGCGATCCAGCATGGAGAGAGAGAAGAGAGAGAGAGAGAGAGGGAGAGAGAGAGAGAGAGAGAGAGAGAAACAGAGAAACAGACTAACACCAATTAAAAATAATAGATCTATTTTAAAAGAATTAAAATAAAAACATAATTTCGGAATATTTTTGTTCAAAACAAATTAAATTTTCCCTCCTGCCATCAATCATGATCATAGTGATTCGATTTCTGTAGCTTTGAATGTATTCATAAGGGGAGATAACTAAGTGTATTGGTTTCTGGTGTCTTTGTTTAATGACATGTTACCTTCTTGGGTTATTTTATGCCAATTCCACCTTTGTAGAAATACAGTAGCGGTACTATTTTACCCATAGCTGGGGGCGGGGTGAAGAGGCTTATATATATATATATCAAACATCCAAAAATCTTATCCACTTCGCCGAAGGGCATACAGTCTGTTTGTTGTTATTATTCTCTCAATAACACCCCCTTACCTATTATGGTAGAGGCGTGTAGTTTCACTTGACAAGCTTAATTTCGCTAGGATGGTCAGCTGTGTACTGTGGCCGAGGCGATATAAGTGTTTCACTAGTATTTCACTGTGTCTGCTGAAGTCCCGGTTTCGATTTCTGTCGGAGGGAAATCGTTAGTATATACCGCTGATGAGACTTAATAAAGTCGAAACAGTCTGTATGGTATTCTACACACCGAGCCATCCTTTGCCAGGATTACACTTGTCAAGTTCATTTTCTATAAGAAAAAGTATCGAATTTTATGCGATACATGCGTTGTAAGTGCCTTCAAGTAAAAATTTAATATATATATATATATATTTATATATATATATATATATGAGTATAGATAAAAGGATATGAAAACACCACAAAATGCTGTTAAAGTGAAAACATTTTATAACATAGCTGATATCGAACAATATTTCGATTTCATAAAAATCATCTTCAGAGCTTGTTTATACTCCGTGTTGTTAACAGCGGAGACAAAAGTCATATGAGTTCCAAACAAAAACCTTGATGTTGCAAAAAAGAAAAGAAAAAAAAGGTATACAATAGTTTCGAATGTGAGCACTTCCGCCGCGTTTTCTTGTTCATCAGATTAATGTATATCTTATTGTAACAGTATATATATATATATATATATATATATATATATATATATGAATAGAGGGTGTTAGTTACAACCAAAACTATTTAAAAAATATCGATTTTTAAAATTGATGGAATATTAAGTTACCATTCTCTGCCAATGCCATATACCATTTTGGTTTCTAAGTTTAATAGAATATTAACTGTTGTGGGTTATCTAATGCCAAAGTAATACATTTAGAAGAACAGTAGTGGTACCATTTAACCCATAGTTGGGGGATGAGGGGCTCATACTATAAGAATGGAGAGCATTAATTTATAACCCGCAGTATTTAAAAATTTGAGTATTAAAATGAATAGAAAGTTAAGTTACCCTTCCCTGCCAATGCTATATGTCAGTTTGGTTTCTTTGTTTATGGGCATATCAGCTTTCGTGGGTTATTTAATGCCAAAGCCATATATTTTGAGGAACAGTAGCTGTACTATCTAACCTATGGCTAGCGTTATTTTTTTGTTTGTTTTTGTTTTGTTTTATTTTTGGTTTTTGGTTTTTCTTTCTTTCTTCTTAGTGTTGATATTGTTATATAATTATTGGATCCCTAATATCTTTTTAAGGTAGTGTAGAAATCATAATGGCGATTAGTACAGCTGATGGTCTTGAGGGTGAGTGACAGCGCTTGACCTCACTCTGACCTTGCTTTCCGGGGATAAATCGTGAGAACCGGAAGGCGTAGAAAACCCTCTTTCAGTTTAAGGATATAGTAAGTAACTCAGTCAGTTAGCAGGTAGGAGCTCGAGGTGTAAGTCGCATTTCTATGCGCATCCTGTCATCTGCCAGATTGTCTGGTTTGGGGATTTAAAATAAAGTAACATCAACGTAAATCGAAAGTCTTGTGTTTATTACCTAAAAACAAACAATGACACAGGGCTTCTGATAAGGAGTGATCCTAACAGAAACCAGACCCGAAGTCCCCAAGAAACACCACGACAAGACCAGACCAAGATGTTAGAAGATAGAACCAAAGCCGACCAGAAGAGAAGACGACTAGAGTAAGAAGTAAAGAAAGGTATATAACATAATATACGCTGATTTGGTAACTTGAAAACGTCAGTATATAACATATATTTCAAAGAATCAGTTTGTATTTCGCATAAATATGTCCACTGAAATGAAAGACAAGAAAAATATGGAAGGGTATAAGGACAATATTTAACAAGATCTTTTAAATTTGATTTGTTTTGGTTTGGTTTGTTTATGGCATATAAATCTGTGGGTCATTTAATGACGACAAAGTTTTGAAATAAATTAATTCTTAATGGAGAATTAATTTTGTTTTTATAAACACATTTTTCTATTTAACGCATATATGGGGGCCTAACAGGTTCTACCACTCCGGGTCAGAGTGAACTAAGGAGCAATCGTGATGAAGGGTTCGCCACCTTCCCAGACCTCCAGAACTGGAACTTCACTATCAGATAGAGTTTTATGTCATTCCCGGGACATGAAGACCCTCAGCCGCTGCCTTCGAGCACCCATATGATAAAAAGGGTTGGGGATTTCCAAGAAGGAAATAGGGTTGGGGCAATCATGTAGGTGGTAGGACTTGACACGACCAGCCGATTGATTGAAGGGGGCCTCTCCGACCGCCCGTCTAGCCTAAGTAAGGGTCTAAGTGGTGTGTTGCATATCATGAACTGCGCATCAACCAGGATTCAGTCCTTAAGCATCACAGGTCGCGACGCTGCGCCAACAGGTGACTTCATTGGGTAGGGAGTTCTTACCCCTTTGCAGAGGTGCAGTCGGTGTATTCTAAAGCCGCAGCCAACAGGGCTCTTCTGAATTTGATCGACATGAGAAAAAAAAAGAAAGAAATGTAAATTAAATGTTTCACCATTTGCACACTTGATTATCAATTTGAAATTTGATTTGGTGTCTTTGGTTGGTTGGTTGGTTGGTTGGTTTGGTCATTGGTTGGTTGGTTGGTTGGTTGGTTTTACTATTATATATCTTAGCAGCTATAGCTGTAAGCGTTTTAACTCTATAGCTCTTAGCGATTTCGAGGTTTCCTTTTTTATAGTGTGTTGTATAACCTAAATAGTATATAATCGAATTTACTTATATTCCAGACCTCAGTGGGTATTTCGTCGAGGCCCACAGCAGTTCTATTTCTTAGTTTTCATAAATTCATTAGAAATCATTGAACTTCCTTGAAATTCAGCCATCTTATTTTTTTAATCAACTCAACTTCAAACATTTTGTAGTATAATTAAATCTACTGAGTATCTACGACGGATCACGGGTCACAAAATGAAAGTTGATTTGGTTTGGTTTTGTTTTATTTTACGGCATATCAACTTCAGTGGGTCATTTAATGCCGATAAAGTTTTGAAATAAATCAAATCTTAATGGATAAGACAATTTTTTTATGAATACATTTTTCTATTTAACCCATAGATGGGACCCTAACAGGTACTACCACTCCGGGTCAGAGTAGACCAGGGAGCAATGGTGATGAAGGGGTGCTCCACATCCCCCAAACCTCCAAAACTGGAACCTCACCATTTAACGTCATTCCCAGGACATGTAGACCCGCAGCCACCGCCTTCTAGCACCCATATGATAAAAAGGGGTTGGGGCTTGCCATAAGGGCAGTAGGGTTTGGAAAATCATATAGGTGCTAGGGCTTGACGTGACCAGCCGATTGATCGGAGGGGGCCTCTCCGACCGCCCGTCTAGCTCAAGATAGAGCCAAAGTGGAGTATTGTCATGAACTGCTCATCCACCTGAGCTCTATCCTTAAGCATCACGGGTCGCCACCCACGGCCAACAGGTGGGGGAGTCTTACCCCTCTGCAGAGGTGCAGTCGGTGCATTCTAACGCCCCAGCCGACAGGGCGGTAAAAGTTGAGGCATGCCATGAGAGCAATATGGTTGGAATAATAATATACGAGGTGTTAGGGCTATTGAGTTTATAATAAATAAACAAAGCGTCTTCGGCATAAGATGACCCAACAGCGGTTGACATAAGAATTAAAATGAGCACAATTTTCTGAATACTGTAAATAATATATATTATTAAGCCTCATCTCAAAGGTTCAGGCAAATAAATTCGAATCGGCATTAACCAAACGCACACATTTGACCATATTTATATCATATGCATCATTTTTAAAAACACTTTGGTTGCCTGATGACTGCCGCATAGCAAGAAACCAATGGCAGCAAAATTGTTCCAATGCTAATAAACATAAACTAAAACATCTATCTATCTATCTATCTGTATATCTATCTATCTATCTGTATATATATATATATATATATAATATATATATAATATATATATATATAGATAGATAGATAGATATATAGATATATAGATATATATATGAGGAAAAATGAGTAAAGAAAAGAAATGTAGATGGATAAAATGAATTTAATCGATATCACATTAATTGATATCACTTACACATGTGTTTCGGTCAGTTCATGTGTGTGAAAATATTTCGCACACATAGAAGAATCGACCTTCATCAGAGTGAACATTTATTTTGAATGAAAAAATTCGTTGGGAAAAAACAACAGAGATTTTTGGAAATATTCGAAAATCGATTTTTTTTTAAAATTTGGAACGCTGAGAATAGTTAAGATAGACCGTTATGATTTGGATATTTGTTTTTTTCTAGAGGTTATGGTACAAAATAGTTTTTTTAATTATTACAAAAAATAAATAAAATAAAAATAAAGTGTTATTATTTATCAATAACATGTTGAACATTTTTCTCGGAGCTTAGTTTATGTTTTGAAAAAAAATCGGTGAAATGTTAAAAGTTGTCGATTTTCTCCCAACGAATTTTTTCATTCAAAATAAATGTTCACTCTGATGAAGGTCGATTCTTCTATGTGTGCGAAATATTTTCACACACATAAACTGACCGAAACACATGTGTAAGTGATATCGATTAATGTGATATCGATTAAATTCATTTTATCCATCTACATTTCTTTTCTTTACTCATTTTTCTTCATATAGTCGGATTCAATTCCTTTTCCATTTTCACATATATATATATATATATATATATATATATATATATATATATATATATATAATATAGTGTTGGAATTAACAAAACCGGTTTAATAAATAATTACTTGGTGTGATTGATCTCTAATTTTATGTTTTTATTCTCCAACGTATTAAAATCAAGGCTATGAATGATTTTATGTAGAAACAAATTATAATATAATTAAGATAAGTGTAATCTTTTTCTATGTTTTCATATTCAATTTCTAATTCAATACATTTTATTACATTAAAACTTATATACTTACGTCCACGGGGGCGCATATTCTTGCTAGTATGATTGAATTATTGGTGAGTTTGCGCAGCTTTACACATATCAAAGGTTTAGACTTATGGTTCTGTTTCGTTATAAGTCAATGTATATCTATATATTAATACCATTGTACGGGTTAGCTCAGTCGGTAGAGCGTTCGGCTAGAAACCACAAGGTTCCTAGTTCGATACCGGTCCTCGCCAACTCAGCGTATGAGTAGCACGGGGATGTGTGTGGTAAAGTAAGGAGCTGATGGTAGGTGTGGCGCTCCAACTCAAATGCGAAAACAATCTCCTTGGTCTAGTGCAAGTGAAAAGGGGATAGACTCCTCGCTGACTGTCTGATACCGACTTTAGGCTGCCCGACGACTTACTTCACTTACATACCTACCTACATACGTCCTCGTGAATTGGCATTCGTCATGTTAAGTGGATAAGCCAGATCTTTCCTTATATTGCATTCGAAATAACTAATTACAAAAGTGTGTGGTCAGGTTTCCTTTCTTGCCGGCTCCTAGTAACACGTAAACTAGTACTGCTTTTCCATGTGTTACAAAATCTATGCGGTTGCATAAGATTATTGTCAATCCCCTGTATTTCTAAAGGGATGGCCCATTTCATACCACGGAAGATTACAGAAAGCCCGCGAAATATGTGAAGTCACGTGGGACCTGGTTGTGTCCTCAGTTTTCAGTTGGACGTCAGGCAGTGAATATGTCCTGTCTTAACTGTAACTCACTCTGCATACGCACTCTATGTTAGTCAGATATTTAGTTACATGAAATGTTAGTTAAGGAAATAAAAGCTTAAGAAAAATAACACGGTCTTGTGATTAATGGGTGTCTTGGTAACAGGACTGATTGGAAGAAGAAATGAGCCAAGTGCGACCGATCACCAAGACGAAGTCACCAAGACGAAGTCTCCAAGAAGAAGAACCTAAGATAGAAGATGAACAGAAGAAGTAAGTAAAGAATTAAAGAGGTATACAACACATGGTCGGTCTGTTGGTGGCTAAACTGGCACGCCCATCAGGCATGCCTCGGCTTGTCTGGTGAGGTGGATATGTGGACAACCAGCATACCTAAAACCAAGAGCTGTCAAAGGACGGATGAGCTCTAGGGGATCCAACGGCCATCCACATCGATCGATAGTAGTAGGGTTGGGGTACTTACTACTCACACAAATCCCCAACACAACCTGACGCTTGGGTGCTAGCGCTGGGGCTTCCGGGGAGGCTTGCCGCTCGTGAAGTGACTCAACACTACCTGAGACAGCACGCTAAGGCAGCTCGACAGCCCAGTCGTGTTGTACTTTCTCCAGTCACTGAACCAACTGCGGGAATTGCCAACAGAGTGGAATGGGGTCTGTGCAGCCTCTTTGCACTCAAAATATCTCACCCACACGTTTCACCTACATACGTCTTCACGAATTGGCACTCGTCATGTTTAGAGGATAAGCTAAATCTTGCCTTACATTGCATACGAAATTACTAATTAGAAAATGAGACTTGACTTAATGCAAATCGTAAGTATTTCCTCCCCACGGGTGTTCATCTCTTTTGGGCTTCATCGTGATTAAATTCGAATTCCTCAGTCACTAATTTCACACAACTTTGCGTCTAAATCAAGCGTAATTCTTCAAAGAAACCGCTCGTTAAGAAATACTGTTTACCTTTACGAGTTTCCAAGGCAACCAGGTGAAGGAAAAACTATGACAAAAAATAAAATCGTCGAATCTGATGACAAAAAATTCTCCAGCGGAAGCAATACACAGATCAGCAAAAATCAATGTTTCTCTGAATTTTTGCGACGAGGCTTGATAATTAGTATTATTTGTATTATTCAGACTATTGTCCTCGTCTTTATTGTTATCTACACTATTTCTCTGAATTTTTGCGATGAGGCTTGATAATTTGTATTATTTGGATTATTCAGACTATTGTCCTCGTCTTTATTGTTATCTACACTATTTCTCTGAATTTTGCGATGAGGCTTGATAATTAGTATTATTTGTATTATTCAGACTATTGTCATCGTCTTTATTGTTATCTACACTATTTCTGAATTTTTCGGATGAGGCTTGATAATTTGTATTATTTGTATTATTCGGACTATTGTCCTCATCTTTATTGTTATCTACACTATTTCTCTGAATTTTTGCGATGAGGCTTGATAATTTGTATTATTTGGATTATTCAGACTATTGTCCTCGTCTTTATTGTTATCTACACTATTTCTCTGAATTTTTGCGATGAGGCTTGATAATTAGTTATTTGTATTATTCAGACTATTGTCATCGTCTTTATTGTTATCTACACTATTTCTGAATTTTTCGGATGAGGCTTGATAATTTGTATTATTTGTATTATTCGGACTATTGTCCTCATCTTTATTGTTATTACACTATTTCTCTGAATTTTTCGGATGAGGCTTGATAATTTGTATTATTTGTATTATTCGGACTATTGTCCTCATCTTTATTGTTATCTACACTATTTCTCTGAATTTTTCGGATGAGGCTTGATAATTTGTATTATTTGTATTACTTGGACTATATTTGGACTATACCGAGCAAAACATATTAAAATGGTAACATTCGTCATTAATGACACGAAAAATGTTGATATGTAAGGGCCAAAATGGAATGTTTCATGTCATGGACTGCTTAGCCAACAAAATTCCCCCTTAAACATCATGGGTCGCCACCCACACCCAAGAGGTGGTCCCATTGGTAGGATTTTACCACACTGCAGAAGGGCAGTGGCGTATTCTAGAGCTCCAGCCGTTGATGCCTTTTTAATGGCATATAAACCTTGATATTCTTGTCGAAGAAAAGTAATGTTACTATGCAGTGAATGTGGGATAAGGAAGTTCAAACCTTTCCCAATGGTATTAGTTCGAAGTTGAATGCAACAGCGCAACTGGG
>CM042171.1:2127239-2132239 GCA_023376005.1 Doryteuthis pealeii | reverse complement strand
CTATGAGTATGCGTAATATAAACGCCTATCTGTTTTCATACACGCATTCATACATACATACATGTGTAAACATGATTTATGTGTCTAAACGCTTTCAGACGATTTATAGCGATATTTAATGAGCTTAGATTACAGCCGAACGTAGATATGTGTTAGAAGAGATAGGTGTGTGTGTGTGGCGTGGGGGGGGGTCTTTATTCCGCCAAACATTCAAGTAATCCTGCCCAACCCCGACACTTACATACACTAAAATCAATACTGGAATTCGGCTTTTTCTTTTGAATCCACTTGCAACTTTGTTTCATTTGCGTTAATAAATACAGGATAATATAATGTATTGAATGTTTGCTTATAGTCAGTATACCTGTTTTCTAATATCATCTTAGGTTAGCTAACCCACACACACATATACACTCTTACCCGCTACCCACCACCACACACACACACATATATATATATATATATATATATATATATATTGGCAGTCGAGGTTTCGAGTCACACACGGAGCAGTCTCCCATGCCTATAACCTTTCTGATGAGACCTAATAGGTCGAATGTACATACAGGGATTGACATCTTCTCGATTTGTTTAGCCTTACATTTGAACATATATGCCCGCCTAAATTCATTGATTATTAACTAATTAATTTTCAAAATTAGGTATGACTTCAATTATGCACATATCTCCAAAAATTGTCGACTAAAAGGGCCATATAAAAATAAACACATTGTTTGTTTACTTACTTTCATATATATATATATATTATATTATATATATTATATGATGCTTAACAACAAATAACAGTCCATGATATGAAACATTCCATCTTGGCCCTTACATATGAAACACTTTTCGGGTCATTTAATGGCGAATGTAATCATTTTAATATGTTTTGCTCGGTTTAGCTTAGTCGGTAGAGCGTTCGGCTAGGAAACCGCAAGGTTCCAGTTCGATAACCGGCCCTCGCCAACTCGGCGTATGAGTAGCACAGGGATCTGTGCCTAAAGTGAGGAGCTGATGGTAGGTGTGACGCTCCACCTTATACACAAAAACAAGTAGTGGGGGATAGGTTTTGCTATGGAGACAGGTGTCGTTACCTCATCTAAATAATGGTTGGGTAACTACCTTTGGCGTTCCCTCATGGTGCAATGTTCTCAGGTTAGTTCCGTAGATCCATTAGAACTAAATACTGTGTAAATCCTCGTTGGATGCCCCATACTCGCTACCTTGTGTCACATCCTCCTCGTAGCAAACGTGTTGGCGCGGTGCAACGTCGTAGTTCAATGGGACTCAAGCTAGTCCCGCATATCCCTTACTACTGACTAGCGAGTTCGATATTCGCTGGATGCCCCATACTTGCGATCTTGTGACATTTTCTTCGCGTCAAAGGGGTTGGGTAAATACCTTTGACGTTCTATAGGAGAACAATGGTTCTCAGCTACTCCCACAGATCTATTTACTACTGAATTGCGAGTTTGATCCTCGCTGGATCTCCCATGCTAGGCACGTTAAGTCACACCCTCCTCGTGGCAAAGGTTTGGGTAAATACCTTCATTTGAGGCGGGTTGTGTTTTCAGTCTTTTCCTATCATCCACTAGAGACGATCATCACAGATATAGCAGTTGTCGGTGACTATGTCATCTTAAGAGAAATAGATGTGTTTCCTTATAGTTTTAATTTGTAATCTTTATTTAAATTTTTGTTTGTTTTTTGTTTTCTAATCTTTATTAACATTGATAGAAGTCAGTCTTTCATCATTCTGATGCCCAGTATTTTGTCAGATAGTTATTTACCAAGCTTAGCTTAGATGTGGCACAAGGCCAGAAGTTTGGGGTGCCCAATGAGAATCGAACTCATTAACATAATGTTATGCGAATCTAGCTTGCTAACCATTACACCAGGTGAGGTGCCCAGTATTTTGTCATATAGTTATTTGCTAAGCTTAGCTTAGATGCGGCACAAGGCCAGATATAAGGGGCACTCAGTGAGAATCGAACTCACTAACATTCGTCTGCTAATCCAGCTTTTTAACCATTACACCACGCGAGGTTCCCAGTATTTTGTCATATAGTTATTTACTAAGCTTTGCTTAGATATGGCACAAGGCCAGAAGTATGGGGCATCCAATGAGAATCGAACTCACTAACAATGGTCTGCGAGGCGAGCTTGCTAACCATTACACCACATGAGGTGCACAGTATTTTGTCATATAGTTATTTACTAAGCTGAGCTTAGATATGGCACAAGGCCAGAAGTATGGGGCTCCCAATGAGAATCGAACTCACTAACAATGGTCTGCGAGGCGAGCTTGCTAACCATTACACCACATGAGGTGCACAGTATTTTGTCATATAGTTATTTACTAAGCTTTGCTTAGATATAGCACAAGGCCAGAAGTATGGGGCTCCCAATGAGAATCGAACTCACTAACAATGGTCTGCGAGGCGAGCTTGCTAACCATTACACCACATGAGGTGCACAGTATTTTGTCATATAGTTATTTACTAAGCTTAGCTTAGATATGGCACAAGGCCAGAAGTATGGGGCCCAATGAGAATCGAACTCACTAACAATGGTCTGCGAAGAGCTTGCTAACCATTACACCACATGAGGTGCACAGTATTTTGTCATATAGTTATTTACTAAGCTTTGCTTAGATATAGCACAAGGCCAGAAGTATGGGGCTCCCAATGAGAATCGAACTCACTAACAATGGTCTGCGAGGCGAGCTTGCTAACCATTACACCACATGAGGTGCACAGTATTTTGTCATATAGTTATTTACTAAGCTTTGCTTAGATATGGCACAAGGCCAGAAGTATGGGGCCCAATGAGAATCGAACTCACTAACAATGGTCTGCGAGGCGAGCTTGCTAACCATTACACCACATGAGGTGCACAGTATTTTGTCATATAGTTATTTACTAAGCTTAGCTTAGATATGGTACAAGGCCAGAAGTATGGGGCCCAATGAGAATCGAACTCACTAACAATGGTCTGCGAGCGAGCTTGCTAACCATTACACCACATGAGGTGCACAGTATTTTGTCATATAGTTATTTACTAAGCTTTGCTTAGATATGGCACAAGGCCAGAAGTATGGGGCCCAATGAGAATCGAACTCACTAACAATGGTCTGCGAGCGAGCTTGCTAACCATTACACCACATGAGGTGCACAGTATTTTGTCATATAGTTATTTACTAAGCTTTGCTTAGATATGGCACAAGGCCAGAAGTATGGGGCACCCAATGAGAATCGAACTCACTAACAATGGTCTGCGAAGCGAGCTTGCTAACCATTACACCACATGAGGTGCACAGTATTTTGTCATATAGTTATTTACTAAGCTTAGCTTAGATATGGCACAAGGCCAGAAGTATGGGGCACCCAATGAGAATCGAACTCACTAACAATGGTCTGCGAAGCGAGCTTGCTAACCATTACACCACATGAGGTGCACAGTATTTTGTCATATAGTTATTTACTAAGCTTAGCTTAGATATGGCACAAGGCCAGAAGTATGGGGCACCCAATGAGAATCGAACTCACTAACAATGGTCTGCGAGCGAGCTTGCTAACCATTACACCACGTGAGGTGCACAGTATTTTGTCATATAGTTATTTACTAAGCTTTGCTTAGATATGGCACAAGGCCAGAAGTGTGGGGCCCAATGAGAATCGAACTCACTAACAATGGTCTGCGAAGCGAGCTTGCTAACCATTACACCACATGAGGTGCACAGTATTTTGTCATATAGTTATTTACTAAGCTTAGCTTAGATATGGCACAAGGCCAGAAGTATGGGGCACCCAATGAGAATCGAACTCACTAACAATGGTCTGCGAAGCGAGCTTGCTAACCATTACACCACATGAGGTGCACAGTATTTTGTCATATAGTTATTTACTAAGCTTAGCTTAGATATGGCACAAGGCCAGAAGTATGGGCACCAATGAGAATCGAACTCACTAACAATGGTCTGCGAAGCGAGCTTGCTAACCATTACACCACATGAGGTGCACAGTATTTTGTCATATAGTTATTTACTAAGCTTAGCTTAGATATGGCACAAGGCCAGAAGTATGGGGCATCCAATGAGAATCGAACTCACTAACAATGGTCTGCGAGCGAGCTTGCTAACCATTACACCACATGAGGTGCACAGTATTTTGTCATATAGTTATTTACTAAGCTTAGCTTAGATATGGCACAAGGCCAGAAGTATGGGGCTCCAATGAGAATCGAACTCACTAACAATGGTCTGCGAAGCGAGCTTGCTAACCATTACACCACATGAGGTGCACAGTATTTTGTCATATAGTTATTTACTAAGCTTAGCTTAGATATGGCACAAGGCCAGAAGTATGGGGCACCAATGAGAATCGAACTCACTAACAATGGTCTGCGAGCGAGCTTGCTAACCATTACACCACGTGAGGTGCACAGTATTTTGTCATATAGTTATTTACTAAGCTTTGCTTAGATATGGCACAAGGCCAGAAGTGTGGGGCACCCAGTGAGAATCGAATTCACTCACAATGGTCTGCAAATCTACCTTGGTAACCATTACACCACGTAAGGTGCACAGTATTTTGTCATATAGTTATTTACTAAGCTTTGCTTAGATGTGGCACAAGGCCAGAAGAGTGAGGCGCACAGTGAGAATCGAACTCACTAACAATAGCCTGCTAATCTAGCTTGCTAACCATTACACCACACGAGGTGCACAGTATTTTGTTATATAGTTATTTACTAAGCTGAGCTTAGATATAGCACAAGGCCAGGAATATGGGGCGCCCAATAAGAATCGAACTCATTAACAATGTTATGTGAACCTAACTTGCTAACAATTACACCACATGGGGTTCACAATATTTTGTCATATAAGATGTTCTATAACCCAACACTTTAACTTATAGACTCTTCGTGGGCGCGTGGATTAAAGTCAGCCAATCAACACGCTCGAATACGGGGTTAGTTAACTATGTTATCCT